>JAGVSP010005972.1:0-35797 GCA_022494985.1 Micrasema minimum
AATTTATATGTAGCGACATTTGGAATATGTACAAATACTTGTGGACAAATTACTGGATTATACCCATCCTGGGCTAATATCAGATATTATTGATATCCTAACAGAGACAGGGAAACTCTGGAAACGAATGTTGATTATCTAAGCGTTTACAGGGCTTATGACCTGTCATTGGCTGGGTTAAGTGACAGGTCATAAGCCCTGTAAACGCCTAGATAATCCACATTCGTTTCCAGAGTTTCTGTTGGGATATCAATAATATCTAATTTATAGCTATTTAGTTATGATTTTTATTTAATGTTTGTTACAATTTGTTAAACTGTGTTTACCGCCTTGTTGTGCAGTTGTTAGCACGATGATATTCCGTGCAATTAAGTCGCGGGCTCGATTCCCAACGCTGTAAATATAAAAAATATTAATTTCAATGAAAATATTTCACACAAGTATACCTTGAACTGGCGCTTATGTGTAAGACTAAGATCTTGCCCGATGTAACAATTGACTAAGATCAATAGTACTTGGTATACCAATATCGTGCCTTATATTCCATTGGGTGTGGATAAGGGAATGTGGTAATATTAAAATAAATATTGTTTGGTAAACTTTTTATTTTAAAGAACACTTAACACATGGATTGTAATTTGTAAGTGTATTAGCTATTTTTATTGCTCTTCTTATCAACATAAACAATACCATAAAATCAATTTGCCCTACTTTCTAGATAGTTTATTTAATTAAGCCGCACGAATATGTGTTATCACTGCCAAATCTTATCTTTTCTTTGGTTGAGTTCTGTTGTTCGCCTCGTGGTTTAGTGGTTAGCGCGTTGGGCTATCATGAATGAGCAGGTTCGATTCCCGCTGGGATCAATATTTTTTTAAATTTATTTAAATGTGATTTTTTACATAAAAATACTTCATATGTAATACTTTGGACTGGTGCTGAAGCCAAAGATTGATCATCGTGCTTTCATGTAACATAATATGATAAAATTTCACTGCATTTAGTCACAGAGGGGAGGCAACGGACACAGCAACCCTTGGTATCTACTGTCATCCGGCGAAGGCGTTTCGGCTGGCTAGGCCATATACTACGTATGGCTCCCGAGAGCCGCCACCATGCTTGCCTATTTTACAAGGCATCAGGCTCTCGGCGTCCTGGTCGTCCACTGTTGACAATTCGTCGGCAGTTTGCGTCAGAGCTGCGGGACGTGGACTTGACTTGGGAGGATGCACGGGAGCTGGCAGCCGATCGCTTGGCCTGGAGGCAGTTTGTGGATTCCATATGCCCCACACAGGGAGCGGATATGGTATGATGATGATGATGATGCATTTAATCTGCAAATGCTGTGCCCTATGCACCATTAGGTACAGACAAGGGAAAGTAGAAGTTGTATAATGACAAAAAAATCTGTAAAATATAATATTATGTATCTATGTTATTTATTATATTTTTTAAATGTTTAAAGTAAGAATTATTTCTTCAACAGATGAGGTTGAGGTGTTAGTTCGCTGCACAAGAACCACGTGTCCTTGGATCCTGGATGAGTGCATAAGGCACTGCACGACCCTAGGATTCTACTCAGGAACAGCCAATGAGCGCGACTGCACCTGTTACAGATTTTAACACTTTAATTTATTTATTTAATTTTTATTTATTTATAAGCACCTAACAAGCCAGAAGGCCCAATAACAGAGGGAAACAACGTCACAAACACCCAGGCTTGAGAAAAATTACTTTTTTTTGTGGGTATCGAGCCCGGAACCTCCGTATCGTGAGTCCAGAATCTTAGCCATTACGCTACGGAGGCCGCCACTTTCAAATAGTCATTGTGTTTTATTTATATTATTTATATTGAGTATACCAGTATTACAGTAAAATTTTATTGATTTAAAACAATATAATTGTATAAATAATCCTAATGAAAAATATTTTTTTAGTAAGGCAAGGTAGTATTAGAAAAATACAATTTGAAGACTACACAAGTGAAAATTAAATTTTAGAAGAAAAAGAAAAAATTACCTTTTAACAATATTTTTGAATGTATACAAATACTTGTAGACAAATTACTGGATTATACCCATGCTGGGCTGATATCAGATATTATTGATATCCCAACAGAGACAGAGGAACTCTGGAAGCGAATGTCGGTTATCTAGGCGTTTACAGGACTTATGACCTGT
Source organism: Micrasema minimum (assembly GCA_022494985.1). NCBI lineage: Eukaryota > Metazoa > Arthropoda > Insecta > Trichoptera > Brachycentridae > Micrasema > Micrasema minimum. The sequence goes on from JAGVSP010005972.1 coordinate 2,181, forward strand.
CATTGGCTGGGTTAAGTGACCACTTGATGTACTACGACGAGTTCAATATATATCAAAAATTTGTCATATATATTGTTATCAAGTGATGGGCGGAATGGGGAATGTTGTAGTACATCAAGTGGCCACTTAACCCAGCCAATGAAAACAGAGTTTCTCTGTCTCTGTTAGGATATCAATAAGTAATTTTTAATTTACGCTTTTCCGATATTTTTTTACAGAGCCATTTTTATAAAACATCCTGTCATTAATTTAGCTTTAAATTATGTTAATGAATCGTAGTTATTTTAATAAGATCAATCAAGTTTACTATTATTTAGCGATTTAATAAAAGATTTAAATAAATAAAAAGTCTGTTTTTACACTATGTTACATTTATTTTTAAATTATTCCATTTCTAACAACAACGTGAAATAGCATAAAATATATGTTTACATGTGATTTCCGTATTAATATTTCACGTGTGATACCTTGGACTGGTTCTGAAGCGTAAGACTGATCATCTTAAGTTCATGTAATAAAATGATCAATATACAATGGACTTGGTGTACCGAGGCAGTGCCCTATGCTCCATTCAGTGCGGACAAGGGAAAGTAGTAGTAGTAATAGTAATGTATTTCAATTTGTAAAAGAAAATGTAATTTTGCGATTTGTGATATTATATTTTATAAATATTCAACTAATAGTTACTTATGTACATTACTGGAATAAATTTTTCATATCTTTATTAAGGTAAGTCATAATGAAAAAAATTGTGGCTAACCGCCAATTGTTAGGATATGATTCTAAATTATTATATCTTTGAGGTTACAAAAAAAAACTGTTAGGTATTTTTTAACTGTTAGGTGACGAATTCTTAGTAAAATAGGATGTGGTTCCCTATTTCCACAGTGAACTCATAAAGAAATTGATTGTTACCTTTACAATATATATTTAAGTATTATGAACATAATACTTAAATATATATATTTATAACACGTGAAAAGTCGGAATAATCGGCGTATGTGCATGAGAAGATGTACGAGTATGAATGTTGAGGAAGCAAAGGAAGTCTGTCAGGATAGAGTGGTATGGCGTTCTATCTTCTCTGCCTATCCTACGGAGAAATGGCGTGATGGTTAGTTAGTTAGTTAGTTATGTTAATAATATTTGTATACAAGGTGTAACCAAACTCGACGTACAAGCGGGAAACCAGTGAATCTACATAATATTTGGTGTCGATTTTGTAGAATAAAATTTTTGGATTTGACCCTTAAGCCCGCTATATATGGGACAGTTTACTACACCGTTTTCTGTGCAGTCTGAAAACGGTCCCGTATAAAGCTAAAACTGCATGAAAAACTGTGTGCTAGTATCAGATTTAAGCTGACATGACAGTCAATGTTTTTTATGTAAACGTTTAAGTAGACATTGGTTTATTGTATGCTTTTAAATACGTAATTAACCAATAACATATTTACATTATTAGCTAAATATACAATTTCCTGAGAGCAAACATACGATAATAACTTACAATCGCGTTTCAAAAATACACATATTTAGCGTGTCTTTTGACAGAAGTTTGACAGACTGCACAGTTTTCTGAACAAGAAACTGTGTAGTTTTCTGAACAAGAAACTGTCCCATATAAAGCGGGCTTTAGTTTTCAAGTTCAAAGTTGATTTTTTTTCGAATTAAAAAAAAATTGTCAACTCAACTAAAATATTATGTATTTAGTCAAATTTATACTATCCATGAAGAAAACAAAAATTAAAAAGGCGTTTAATTAAGAATTTGAGCAATTTTACTTTAACTTTACTTTTTAAGTTTTTTTTTTTTTTCTAGTCATATTACACAATCTTCTCCAAATACGATGTAGATTCACCTGTTTTCGGGTTGTACTACGAGTTTTGTTACACCATGTATAATAACTTACAGACTTTTCTATGTCTACCGGTTTCGAGACAAACACATCTAAACAAACATGCAAATACCAATAGCCACACATAAGTCATAGCAGATTCACATAAATACAAAATCGACAAGCTAATTAGACACATATGCTTTACAAAGCTACCACCAAGGGTTACTGATTTATTATCAGGCTAATAGTTAAAAGGATTAACAGTCGGCGAGTGGTAATTAAATATTAAATAAATTTTATTGCCATAATTTTTTTTGTTTTTTTTAGCACAATTTGTGATCCTATACACGCCTTTAGATACGACTTCATGGAAATATCGTTTTATTGAAGTTTTAAAAATAGACTTCTTCAGGTAATATTTTTCGTACCCTTTAATCAAATACCTTGAACGATACCTCGTGGTTTCTTGCGTCAATTTAAAAAAAAGTTATTCACATCTACTTCCTCCCAATATCCCAATAATTCAAGTTTGCTAGAGCCAGTCTCACACTGGAAGAATATTTAAAATTAAAAATAAATAAATAAGGAGTTCATAAGAAAAATGCATTTTAATCTCTTGACTACTTATATTTTCCCTCACCAGCACGGACTACATTGCTACATACACAAGCATGGTGTACTATGTAAAAAAAGGGACGTAATACAAGTTATCATCATCATCATCATCATACCATATCCAGCATATGGATTCCACAGACTGCTTCCAGGCCAAGCGATCGGCCGCCAGCTCCCGTGCATCCTCCAAGTCAAGTCCACGTCCCGCAGCTCTGACGCAGACTGCCGACGAATTGTCAACAGTGGACGACCAAGTTATCACACATTAAATAATATTTTCACGTGAAAACTAAGATTGAAATACAAATTTCATATTTTATATGAAATATTTATTTGCATTATCTTACAGAAACAAATTATTAAGATTCACTACACTTTTTATATCAATGCAGTGACCAATGCATCAATGGATGCGGACAGGGCAAAGTAGTGTTAATAGAAATGTAAGTTTCTTTGACTTTAAGTTATTTTAGTAATCAGCTTAAATTTAAAATAAAGTTTTAGTGTAAAAATTCACGCTTTTATTTGTAGATATTTTTTTTATCGCATAGAGGTTATTTTGCCAATGTGACATGGGGTTTTATCACGTAGGTACGTACATATTTGTATGTATAAAGTCAAAAGACGTATAACCTGAAATTTTACCTCCGCAAAACGTGAGAAGAACCTTAAAACACCGTCCACGTAAAGAATCATGCCTGGAGAATAAGCTTTCGGGGGTGAAAACCGATTTAGATATATTTGACTATAAAGTCATCAATCAATATAATGTCAGCAGGGGGCGTTTTTCTTACGTGTCCCGTTGGTTCGGGTCTTGGCTAAGGGAAGCTGAGGGAATACACGTTATGTGCCCAGGTTATGTACATTTATCATGCTAATTCAAATGTCAGGAAAACTTAAACCAAAACTGTTTTTCCCGCGATTTTGATGGATTCATTGGGAGTAAGAGGGATTATCCCACAAAAACTACCTCCAGACCAAGCGATTCGGCTGCCAGCTCCCGTGCATCTTCCCAAGTAAAGTCCACGTCCCGCAGCTCTAACGCAAACTGCCGACGAATTGTCAACAGTGGACGAAAATATTACACGGAAAGTTGATTTATTTTCATAATAAATTGTCATCCGACGATTAGGATTTATTAATAATACGTGAGAATGACGGGCCGCGGAGCTGACTCAAAAATAGGTGGAGGAGCTGACAGCCTATGGAGTAAAAAAAATTGGAGTTATTGGAAGTTCATTTTCCACTTCCTCGAAATCTAATCATTACTTTCTCAATTTGAAATATTTGGATGTATCGTAATTACTACTGATGCTACAAATACTCTCCCGTATCCACGCCCAATTGATGCATAGGGGGACTGCATTGATACAGAAGTGCAGCGAATTTTGATAATTTGTTACATGAAGGCATGATGATCAGTCTAACGCTTCAGCGCCAGCCCTAGGTATCGTACAAAGAAAACAAATAAATAGGAATAGATGTAAAAGATATTTTTTGAGAATTGGTTTTTTTTTTACTGCTCTCTTTTTACCTCTCGTGCTTTATCAAACAAACGCCTGCAGATGAAATCGTAAATACGCACGTAAGTAATAATATTATTAACAAATATTGTAAACATACATGATATTTGTATTTCTTTGTTATTTTTTCATAGGGTTTCTTGTTGCTGGCAAGTAAGTAAGAAAATATATTGTGATGTATTTTTTGTTATGTATCTTTCCATTTGATACGATTTTTTTTGGTATTTTCCGCAACGAAAAGAAAAACGTGGAATAAAGTAAAGTTTTTTGACATCTTGTATTATTTATTACGAAAGAAAACAAAATATTATTTCTTAGCGGTTTTTTCTATGAAGACTAACATGGGTTGTTGGATTATGTGAAAATAATTAAGCGTTTTCCGAACCGGTAATTTATTTATTTTTTTAATTTACGTTTCAGAAATACAAAATTGAACAATTTATGCCTTTTAGTGTCTTTTGATCAGCAATATATGTAGACATATAATTTATATAGATTTAAATCATATTAAATGGATAGTGTTGAAGAAAGATGCTGCAAAAATTTTGTTTTAAAAGTTATGTAATTTAGTTAATTTAATAAGGTATGTGATGATTACCTCTCCTGTACATACATTGATTTATCTAGGTATTTATAGTTTTTATTTTTTCTAAATTTTTAATTTCTAAAAAATGCCACTTTTATTATTTTTCAGTTATGTTACTTTTCCTTTAAAACATTTATTTGTGCATTATACATCTTACAAATAAGCAACTGTGTACAGGATGGGTAGTACATTGCAACAATAATAAATGTTTCAATATTTTTTAGATACTTACGATAGCCTATAAGTGGACATTATTGTTAGAAATTAAGGTTGTGTATACACCGTGTCCCACGATGAGAACCGCGAAACTCTCAGAGGGTGATTATTCATGATATTCTGAGTAAAAAAAGTTTTTCAAAAAACTCAATTCTAATTCTTTAAAAAAAATTTATTGAAATATGAATAAAAATTCACGCGTGTAATACCGTCAATTTTTAAACTGGCTCACACCACGTGACCTGCACCAATAAGACGCGGATTCAGGTAATGAAATTCTAATTTTGAATGTCCGTACAAGGCGTACCAGAGCGGAACCCCCACTCCTCCCCGCCCCACCGCCACCCCGCCTCCGCTGGGGGGGGGGGGGGGGGGGGGGGGGGGCTAGCACTTCAAGAACAGAAAGCCAGTAGTATTACACTCGTCGCTTTTTTATGAATACTTTTTTAAAATTAATTATTGGAAATGCCCGGATAAGAATTTTTTACTATATATAGAATACAAGTATTTTTGAACACACTTAAAATGTTATTTTTTTTAAATTTTGATTAATTGAATTTAAAAAATATACCTACGCATGCCTCCCCAGAGCCTTAACCATGCTTGCGTATTTTACAAGGCGTCAGGTCCTCGGCGTCCTGGACGTCCGCTGTTGACAATCCATCGGCAGTTTGACCTGAGCTGGGAGGATGCGCAGGAACTGGCGGCCGATCGCTCGGCTTGGAGGCAGATTGTGAAATCCATATGCTCCGCATAGGGAGCGGATATGGTGTAATGATGAGGACGAGTAAAGTAGAGTAGATGTGAATTAGGGAAAGAAGAAAAAATTGGTAATCATTGGTCAGCAATTTTCCTTTTTTTTAATCCAAATGTGTGAAAAAATCATTGCTATTGAGAGCTACATTCCGGTGAGAAAATCAAGGCCTACGATTGTATGAAACTGCTGCGGAATAAATAAATAAACTAGTTTTCATTGACTTCGACGGGAATCGAACCCTTGACCTCATGTAAATGGCTCGTCAACATCACCAGTCTATTCCTTTCACCAAAAATGTAATCTTCATTTTCTTCAGAATACGAAATTGCTGGAACAAAATACTACTGTGTTATTTTTAGAAGAAATTTAACAACAGCGCGGTTAGGAAAACATCTCATATCGTTTATGAGTTGTAGTTTACGTCATGATGTATATATGTACTTTAACGTTTGACAATAGTGCAAAATATGAGAGCCAGACTGTTCTTGACGAAGCAGGATTGTCGCATTTCTATACCTGAGAGCCACAAAGCCTCATCACCACCTTTAAATTCATTAAATAAAATTTCACGAGACTCGAAATGTAATCACCTTGAAATGGTCACCCCAACAAAATAGTAAATAAATAATGATGTTTTCTAACAAGAATTTCAGAGAAGTGACATTCAATACTAGAAAAATACTGCCGTGTCTAGTGTCTAGTTACCCACTACGTCACTTACTACGTCATCAATAGGCATCTACGTCATCACTAGACATCTACGTCACAGGTTCCGTGTATTGGCTTAAGTGCTGGAGTCTATAGACGGTGGAATTTGATAATAAGAGGTGTTATGAAAGCGTATATTTTTAGAAAATTTATATGGAAACGCCCTTTCTCAATACTATGTTTAATATGTATCTTCTGTTTCAATCTTATAGCAGAGAGTTTAGAGGGGCAATAAAAGCATTTGGTCGCGTATATAAACTTCTTTTCTTCAGCTTTTTTCCAGTTTAAACTGAATCTATTAAATTTCGCAGATTAGCTTCATTGGTAGAGTTGTGCTGGACTCAATGTCTTTAAAACGGTCTAGGGAAAGAGGGGGCTTTCATTGTCCTATGCACCATTGAGTGCGGATAAGGGATTGTAGTGGTAGTAGTTTATTTTTACACTGCTATGGAATAAAATAAGGTGGAGAAATTCAGCAAATAAATGTCTACTGAAAAGCAATGATTTTAGAGATAAGACTTTTTGGCTCTCAGGTACCGAGTTTATGAGTAGGTACTTTTCTTATTATTTTCGTTATTGATCGTTTACTGTCGTGGTGTTGCCAGCCAATCAAGATTTGCTTTCTCACAACTACGGGAAAGGTTTTCGACGAGTGTTTTTATATAATGCACTGCATTTGGTGTATCATTTTTAGATGCAGTGCCCTATGCACCATTGGGTGCGGATAAGGAAAAGTAATAGATTATAATGGTGTAACAAAACTCGTAGTACAACCCGAAAACTGGTGAATCTACATCATATTTGGAGTCGAATGTGTTGTATGACTTTTTAATCTGAGCTCGACAAATTTTTTTTTTCTTCTCATAAAATCTTTCATAAAAAGTAAAATTATTAATTTTATTTTTTAAATGCGGGTTTTTATTATGTTATATGTAAAGATACTATTAATATGAATAAATAAATGATATTTAATAACATTTGTAAGAATTTATCGAAAAAAAAAAAACAGCTTGTACTCAGTTTTCTCGAAAACTATGGGTCAAATAAAATTAAAAAATTCAAAAAAATTTACTACGAATGTGACGTAGATTCACTGGTTTTCCACTTGTACATCAAGTTTTATTACACCATGTATGGTATATTATACTCATTGATAGAACTAGTAATGATGATATTTATTATTTTCAAAAGATTCTCTGCGGGACAATTTCCAATAAGATAAGTCCTAAAATAAAAAAGGTCTACGTCTCGTAGTTCCGACGCAAACTGCCGACGGATTGTCAACCGTGGACGTCCAGGACGTCGAGAACCTAATGCCCTGTGAAATAGGCAAGCGTGGTTAAAGCTTTCGGGAGGCATTTGTAGTATATGGCCCAGCAAGCTAAAATGTTAGTAAATACCAAGGGTTACTGCGTCCGTTGCCTCATCTCTGTGTTCCTTACAAAGTCAAACCACCGCACCGCCGCACCGCACACCTAATATTTTTCTTATTCACCTATTTACAAAACTCACAAGTGGTTTATTTTGGGCCCAAGTTAGTAGTCATGACTTCTTCTTCTTCTTTCACCACGTTCCCTCCTATGTGCATGTGGACATCACTAGATCCCTCCAGGAGACCATGTCACCAGCCAGCTCTCTCGCCTCCTCCCTCTTCAGGCCCGCATCCATCAGCTCCGCCGAATTCATCCGTAGGATGGTCATCGACTGTCTGCCAGGACGGCGGGATCCTGCAGGCGTAAAGAAGAGGCAGCTCGGGTTCAGGCTCTCCCGAGGCATCCGGAGTACATGCTCAAGCCAGGTCCAACGCCGCATCTTCACGACTCCAGTTATTGGAGGTTGCTGCGTCCGTTCCCTAACTTCAGCGTTGGTTATGAAGTCAAACCACCTTATGCCTAGAATCCTTCTCAGACACTTATTCTCAAAACTCAACAAGCGAGCATTCTGAGCTTTTGCGAGGTGCCAGGATTCGCATCCATAAAGGAGCACCGGCACAATACAGTAATTAAGGTGTCGGCATTTTGTTTGGACCGAGTATAAACTGGAATTCCAGACAGCACGCATCGTGCTGAGGTTCCTAGACTGATTGCGAGTTCCTTGTGCGTGCTGCCATCTTCAGTTATATGAACACCTAAGTATCTGAAGCTGTCAACTTTTGCAGATTGTTGCTGTCATAAAAGCGCTCCATGCTGACAGCAATTGTCGTGTAAGAATCGGCAGTTCGCTGACAGGTTGGTTCGGAGTCTCCACTGGAGTGAGCCATGACACCTATTGTTTATTTAATGTTTTTAATCCACTATTTTGATACAGATTTGTGTTGTGTGATTTATGTGAGAAGACTGTATAGAGATAATTAGAATAAAGTACTAAATTTCTGGACCAGGACAGAGTAGTGTGGTTTTCTATCCTCTGCCAGTTAGTTCATACAACAAAAAACGGTACATTGTTTTTCGGTTACGCATCTACACAAGATAAAATATAGATCGATCTAAAAAGAAAAAATTGCATTTTTTAAATTGTAGGATTTTATTAATTTAAACTATTCGTATGAGAAATCGTAGTGGCATTCACCATTATATCATCAGTTTATCTTACCGATAGTTTCACGTGTCATATGCAGCTGAATGTAGCCTGAGCAATGATAACGTGGGCTTATATAGTGCCGGGGGTGGGGGTAGGTGAATGGGTGGGGGGTGGGGGTGTGTTGGAGGGAGGTTCTATAATTGACGTCTTGGTAGATTTCAGGTCAATGAGTTTGTCTCGGATCGAGATTAGATTGTTACAACTATCGTGTTGCCTCCTCATAGCAGCATGGGGCAGTACGTATGGCAATAACCAATAGCAGTTTACAATATTTTGAGTGTCGAATCTGCAGAGATAAAAAAATGCTACTGCATCTTTGCAAAGATATTTAAAAATTAATAGCAGTACTTATAAGACGATACTGATGGCAAAATTTATAATATTAAAAAAATCCATTCTTTCCACGAAACTTCGATAGTTGATCAAGCAACTGATGGTATTTATTTCTTGTAAAGATCATCATCATCATAATAACATATCCGCTCCCGATGGGGAGCATATGGAACCCACAAACTGCCTCCAGGCCATGCGATCGGCCGCCGGCTCCCGTGCATCCTCACAAGTCAAGTGGAGGCATACGTAGTATATGGCCTAGCCAGCTTAGGTTCATCATCGCCGGCGATATTATGATGTTTAATGTTAGGAATGGAAACTTCAGCATTTGTAGTGGTTTCTCATTTAAATAATCGATATATTACGGTTACAAAGTAGGAATTCCTCTAATGAACGAAATCGAAGGACACGATTTGAAACTGCTAAAACAATACTTTAGTTAAAAGCCTAAACAACGATAGCGCAGCGCCACTTCACATTTATTGAACCCAAGATATATAACCAAATGGACACACAAACCAAATTATTAACCGACTTCTCCAAGTACAGGGTCGGTGTCGTTAGTTGGATAAGTCTAATGGGTCGTGTATATATTGAAAATGCCTGCAAACATATAGATATGTAATTATTAAAATTTGGTATGCAAAAATATTGTTTTGTAAATTCTAAATTTGTGAAATCCAAACATGGTTCTATTATACTAATTATGTAAATATTCAATTATGTTTAGTACTACAATGTGTATGTTATGTATAATACTACAATGCCTGACTTGACACGGACTATCTAGTGAGTCGGGGCCAGATCATTGGCATGGGTCTCTACTGACTGAGTCGCCATCCCATTATTGTGATTATATTAAATGTGAAATGTAATAAATAAATAAAGGAAACTGTTAATATTAATGGATAATATGCAGAACATTCCTTTATATCTTATCTAGCATCTTACTAAGTAAAATGATAAGTCATATCTAAGTAAAGGTACTTGGGCGAAAAAGCCCATCGAGAGCTGACGCTGAAGCGTAAAACTGATGACTTTGGCTTTATGTTACAAATTATTAAGATTGCAGTGGCCTATGCACTATTCGGATAAGGGAAAGTATTAGTAGTAAGAGTTCAATACAAGCGTGAACTCTGTTCTGTTATTCTCTATGGTTGCTAGTCATGATACCTCACAAAAAAAACTAAACAAAATATCTAAAACTAACTAACTAACCATCACGTCATTTCCCCGAAGGGGTAGGCAGAGAGGATAGAACGCCACACCACTCTGTCCTGGCATACTTCTCTTGCTTCCTCCACATTCATACATCTTCTCATGCACGCACGTCGATTATTCCGACTTCTTACATGCCCACTTTCAAGCACTTGTTTTACTTGATCATGCCATGTCTTTCTCGGCCTTCCTCGATTTCTACATCCAGGCACAGTCGCATCATATATTTTTTTAGCCGTTCTTTCATCATCCATTCGCTCTACATGACCGAACCAACGTAAAAGACCCTTCTTAATTTTGTCGATAATGCTTATCTCAGCCTTGCATTCTGCTCTAATTTCAACATTAGTGCACCTATCATACATAGTTTTACCACACATTCCCCTGAGAGATCGCATTTCAACTGCATTCAATTTACTTTTATCCTTATTTTTCCAACTCCATGCTTCGCTTCCATACATAAGGGTTGGTACCAGAACTCCATTATGCACTGCTAATTTAGCCTCTTTTGATAAGCACTTAAATAAAACAAAATATCTAAATTCTGAAAAAAGTAAAAGATCAATGGCGTTGAGCATTGTAATAATTTTAATTCTTTTTCCTGATAACTCAATTATGTGGGATTCATCCCCAGAAGGGCGGGCATTCGTTTTTCCATTTTTCCCTCCAATATTGAAGTAATGGCGAATATATCCATACCCGATCGCGGTATAATATCAAACTAAGCTCAGCTACGATCCCAATGAGATTTTTAATTCGAATTTATGTACAATTTTACAATTTTTCCGATACTGTTCAGTGGCTGAATTATTTTTTCTGCTACCTATTGGAAAAATATATTTTTAGAACCTCCAGTTAAGCACATTAGTCATATTTCACATATAGAGTGGTGTAAAATTTACAGAGGGGTTGCGTAAACTTTTTGACAATACTTTTGTTATTGTATTTATGACCCTCCCACAATCTATTTCATCAACCTATTGAAGGGCTTATTGATTAGCAATACTGAACTGAATTTATTTTATTACCAATATTTTGAAATTTTGTCGGTAACTATTAATGATACTAAAACCCATATACTTTAAAAATTGTATCGGCCTTTCATCATCGACCAATTTCAGTGCAAACTCACCTATACGACGAATGCACGCACTGGCTAACACGTATACTAATGAAATTGATGTTTTCAACACTAACCTAGTGCATTTTAGGGAACAGTGTCTGGATGCCATCTCTGGTGGTAATGAATAGGTACCTACTGTGTAATCATTTAAAAATGTCTATTTAAAAGCCCTATGGGCGTCAAAAGAATAAAATAAAATAAATAAATAAAAAAAACGGGACTGCTAACGCTGAATGTCATAGTCATTTAGTCAATCTCGGCAGTTCGTTTATGACACTCTTTCGAATGAACTCGGCGGAGTTGATGGATGCGGGACTGACGTGGGTGTAGGCGAGAGGGTTGACCGGCGACAGGGTATTCTGTAGGATTCTAGCAATGTCCATATGCTCCACATAGGAGTGAACACGGCGAAAGAAGAAGATGCTGGAACCTGAATAATATATACTATGGTCTATATGCATAGATTTTTTTTTGCGTTGAATTTATTTCACGATTATTATTTTTACTGAAAACATAATTCTCCCTTAGCTGTAAATTTTACAGTGCGCAGCGTGCAATGGAGTCATATTATGCATTAACCAATATTGTATATTTTGTGAATAATTAAACATGAGTCATTTTTATTAGACAGAATTTTTGTATTTCACAGAATTAGATTAAGTCGTTGAAATCTGTCTCGAGATCAGATGTTTACTCGGTTAAAACAAAATACCGCCTTTATAACTCCTGCATCACACCTGTTTTCCTCTATGGCTGCGAATCGTGGCACCTAACCAGGACCCAAGGTATCAGACTTCTGAGTGCAGAGAATGGGTGTCTTAGAATTTTTTTAGGTGTGCGGTGGTTTGACTTTGTAAGGAACACAGAGGTGAGGCAACGGACACAGCAACACTTGGTATCTACTGTCATCCGGCGAAGGCGTTTCTGCTGGCTAGGCCATATAATACGTATGCCTCCCCCGAGAGCCTTAACCGTGCTTGCCTATTTTACAAGGCATCAGGTTCCCGGCATCCTGGTCGTCCACTGTTGACAATTCGTCGGCAGTTTGCGTCAGAGCTGCGGGACGTGGACTTGACTTGGGAGGATGCACGGGAGCTGGCGGCTTGGTCTGGAGGCAGTTTGTGGATCTCACATGCTCCACATAGGGAGCGGATATGGTATGATGATGATGTTGAAAAATAAATTGAATTTTTTTCAGTGAAGTCATTCATAGAAAGCAGCAGAGACCTGTTTTTTTTCATTCCAGAAGGATTTGTTTTATTTTACATTTATTGACGGACATGTCCATTTTAACTTGTAAAAATAAGCATTATGACAAAAAAGCAGTTAATAAAGCGACGGAACATTATAAATCGGTAAAGCTAAAGACAATAAGTATTAAAATAAAATGTGGACCCACTCGAAAAATATTTTCATATAACTCTTAAGCGGGAATTTCATAAATTTTTTTAGAAAATGTAAAAAAACTTGATAGTGGCTTCGAATCTGAAAATCACGAGTGAATAATACGAATTCCTCCTAAAAGGGTTCCTCAAAGTGCGAATAATATTCGTAAACACCCTCTTATTACGTAATCGTTTTGCGGTATTAAATTTTCCCGGATTTTTCTACTCCATTAAATCCGTTTCCTACCGGATATGTTACAAGGCTAGGAAAAATGTTCTCGAAAATTTATTGTATTTTTAAACAAAATTTTTTTTTAAATGAATACAAATACTTGTAGACAAATTACTGGATTATACAGATATTATTGATATCCCAACAGCCTGTAAACGCCTAGATAACCCAGCCACTTAACCCAGCTAATGACAGGTCATAAGCCCTGTAAACGCCTAGATAACCCACATTCGTTTCCAGAGTTTCTCTGTCTCTGTTGGGATATCAATAATATCTTATTGTATTTATTAAAATTCGGTAAAAAAAGGGTATCCTAAATTTTGAAATGGATTTAATTATTGGATTTTTTTAATAGGAGTACTTTTGTCGAAATTAGAGCAGAATGCAAGGCTGAAATAAGCATTATCGACAAAATTTAGGAAAATGCTGTTACGGTGGTTCGGTCGTGTAGGGCGTATGAATGATAGAAGAACGGATAAAATAATCTATGATGCTGGATGTAGAAGTTGAAGAAGGCAGAGAAAGACATGGCATGATCAGGTAAAACAAATATTTGAAAGTGGTCATGTTATGTTAAATATTTGAGCCGTATATAATATTCGGGCTGAGATAACTAACTAACTAACTAACTAACCATCACGCCATTTCCCCGAAGGGATAGGCAGAGAGGATAGAACGCCACACCACTCTGTCCTGGCATACTTCTCTTGCTTCCTCCACATTCATACATCTTCTCATGCACGCACGTCGATTATTCCGACTTCGTACATGCCCACTTTCAAGCACTTGTTTTACTTGATCATGCCATGTATAACTCGGCCTTCCTCGACTTCTACATTCAGGCACAGTCGCATCATATATTTTTTTAGCCGGTCTTTCATCATCCATTCGCTCTACATGACCGAACCAACGTAAAAGACCTTTCTTAATTTTGTCGATAATGCTTATCTCAGCCTTGCATTCTGCTCTAATTTCAACATTAGTGCACCTATCATACATAGTTTTACCACACATTCGCCTGAGAGATCGCATAATATTATCGATAAAATTAAGAAAGGTCTCTTACGATGGCGATGGTTCGGTCATGCGGAGCGAATGAATGATGAAAGAACGGCTAAATGCATTTACGATGCGAGTGTGTCTGGTTGTAGAAGTCGAAGAAGGCCGAGGCAGACATGGCATGGTCAAGTGCAACAAGTGCTTGAACGTCTGAATGATGCGTGCATGCATGAGAAGATGAATGAATGTGGAAGAAGCAATGGAAGTGTGTCAGGACAGAGTGGTATGGCATTTTATCTTCTCTGCTTATCCTTCCGGGGAAAAAGCGCGATGGTTGGTTAATTACCAATACACGAAACGTGTGACGTAGATGTCTAGTGATGACGTAGATGCCTATTTATAACGGTAGTATTTTTAAGTATGGAATGTCACTTCTCCGAAATTTTTGTTCGAAGACTACACCATTTTAAAATTTCTTTCAGTACCCTATTAGTTTCAATCACTTTTTATGATTTGATTGATATCCCAACAGAGACAGAAGAACTCTGGAAACGAATGTGGGTTATCTAGGCGTTTACAGGGCTTATGACCTGTCATTGGCTGGGTTGAGTGGCCACTTGACGTACTACAACATTCCCCATTCCGCCCATCATCTGATAACCATATATGACAAATTTTTGGAACTACTATATATTGAAATCGTCTTCGTCATTCCGCTTTACATAATTTTTCTATGCTGATGTCAACTGTTGAGAAGATTGCAAAGCATTTTTTTTTGGCAAACATCTTTTATTAGTGTAGGTAAGGCCCTACCGAGCTTAATTACTTACTCTAGAAGACGCCTGAAGATGTCTCTCCAATTTTTTATTTTTGCTTTATATTTTTTATATAAATTAAAAATGTTTCGTATTAAAAATGGAACGATGGAAAATTTTCTAAGAAATTCAGGAGATATTCTATATATAAATATTTTCCCAACCATTCACCTCCGCTGAATATTTTCAAGATAAAAAAGTTAATATTTATTTTAAGGTTTTCCTCGTAGAGCTTCTTATTCAAAAGATTCAGATGGGAGAAGAAAGGATCTTGAGGAAAAACAAATGTAAAAAGGAGGAATAACGCCCATTGGAATTTATAAAAAGAAATATCTAAGGCATTCTAGAAGCTTAAAATTTTTGAAACGCGCATAAACTACGTGGAAGGCTTGTATCTATCAGTATTTGTCAATATTTCTTTGATAAATTAAGAAATAGCTTGTTATGCAAGAGAAAATGAAAAAGTATACTGTATTATGATTAAATAAAACGATGTTATGTGTTACTATCGGTTTATTTTATAGAAATAGAATTTGCCTACACTACCTGGTTTCGGGGTAAAGTTCTCCCAATCGACTGGTGAAAACACAATATTTCTATAGAATAAACCAATAGTAACACATAACATCATTTTAATTATTCATAATTCATTATGAAGTGTTACAAAGTGAATGGCGAATCAATCAACAATTAAGTATACTGTAAATTACAAGCTTAAAAAAAATAAATAGAGAGTGTTCACATGTGAAGCGTCGCGCCATTTTATTGTATATTGGCAGATATGGATATCAAATACTAGGTGGAATGGGGAATGTTGTAATACATCGAGTGGCCACTTAACTCAGCCAATGACAGGTCATAAGCCCTGTAAACGCCTAGATATCCATATTCCCTTCCGAATTTCTCGTCTCTGTTGAGATGTCAAATTGTATCAGCCTTTTACTCATTTCGATAGGGTTTTATAAAATGCCATTAAATTTTTCCCAAAAAAATACCTCAAATGTTACAATCAAGTTAATACAGTTCCAACAGTACTTTGTTTTGTAAAATGTTTTTCTCAAGAGTTCAATAACTATATCATCCACCCTATTTCTTTCTATAAAATATATACCATTATTAAAAAACACCATTGTAAACGTTGTTTCCATTTCGCAAAATAACTCTTTATCTTCTTACTGAGATGAGAAATTGTAATGGATGTTTGTAATTAATTAATACATAATGCGAATTACATCCTCAGCAAATAGGGTTAATTTAAATGTGTTTCATTTTGTCTCTGTATCAATTGTGTTCTTCAAATTAATGTGCTACCATATTTCGCGTAATCCAAAACAAGATTTCTGGCACTTAGGGCTGATATGTAATTTATCTCAAATGCGACAAGTAATGAAAAACACTTTTCTTCAAATCCTATTGCTACGATGTGAAGGGTTTTGGAGGAAAACTCATTTTCTTTCTCTTTATGGTTTGATAAATAATCCCCGGCAAATAATTACATAGAATTGGATTTTATTTTATCTTCTCACGGAGTAAATATTATAAAAATGTGTAAGCCGAAAATACGCGAATTAGTGACAATAATTTTGAGTTACAACGTTCTTTTACCTTTATGTGTAAACATAAACACACGTAAGTCAAATAAAAGTATATGTAACTCAATATAATTGTACATTATAAAATTGTACAGTATATCCAAAATATTTAAATTCGTATTAATAAATTCTTCAGTTCATATAATATTGATATCCCAACAGAGAAACTCTGGAAATGAATGTGGATTATCTAGGCGTTTACAGGGCTTATGACCTGTCATTGGCTGGGTTGGGTGGCCACTTGATGTATTACAACATTCCCAAAGTCACATTAGAACATGAGATTACATAATGCACCGACCCATTACATTAAATTTTAATTTAATTAAATTACCAATCTAAACGAAGTTTGAAAATATTAAATGAGATTACATAATGCACCGACACCCATTACATTAAATTAAATTTAATTAAATTACCAATCTAAACGAGAGTTGAAAATATTTCTAATTCCTGTTAGCCATTTTTCCTCATAAAAAATAAAATGTAATAAAGTTGTTCTACACTAACTACTCGGTTTTTCTTTATGAGAATTTTTATTACAAATTCGAACCTTAAGGCCGTAGTAATTAATTTTGATTATTACCAATGTTAGCACGAGAGAATTAGCATGTTCTAAGGGTAACATGGGGGGACATTGATCCTGTCAGGGTGGTTAACATTACACCCTTTACAATTTAAAACCGGAAATGGTCGAACACCGATCTTTAAGAGCGGATGCGCTGTCACGTAAAGTTTTTTCCGGCTGCTTCTCATACAATCATACTCCTCGATTTTTTCCCTGGAAATAAGCACTATGGCAAAGCAGGAATTTTTTGTGCATGGTGTTTTAGATATCAACCAAAAGAGTATTTTTATCCGGAATTTATTTTTAAATAATTTATTTATCTCGTTTAACAAATATATTTTTTAACAACATTTTGAATGTGTACAAATACTTATAGACAAATTACTGGAATAAACCCATGCTGGGCTAATATCTGATATTATTGATATCCCAACAGACAGAGAAACTCTGGGAACAAATGTGGATTATCAAGGCGTTTATGACCTGTCATTGGCTGGGTTAAGTGGCCACTTGATGTATTACAACATTCCCCATTCCGCCCATCAGCTGATAACCATACATGACAAATTTCGGAACTTCTATTAGTATGAATTATCCTGCCACGTTTCACTTTACAAGTGATTTTTCTCACTGGTGACATTTGTTGAGAAGATTGTTAAGCATTTTTGGCAATTAATCTTTATTGGTGTAGGTAAGGCTCATCCGAATTTAATTACTTACTAGAAGACGCCTGAAGATGTCTCTCCAATTTTTATTTGCTATATTTTTTAACCAGTAAATCTTTTTAACAACATTTGGAATGTGTACAAATACTTGTAGACAAATTATTGGATTATATCCATGCTGGGCTAATATCAGATATTATTGATATCCCAACAGAGTTACAAATACAGCTACTACGTTCCCTTATCCGTACCCAATGGTGCATAGAAGACCGTATCTAGGTCGCAAGTTCGATTCCCGTAGGGAGTCAACATGAAATATTAATTTACATGTGATTTTCATATGAATATTTCATGTGTGATACGTTGGACTGGTACTGAAGCTTATAACTGATCATCTTACCTTCATGTACATGGTACTTGGTGTACCAACGCTGTGCCCTATGCACCATTGGCAGTTGTAGTAGTAGATACAGATTTGTGTAACTTTCCTTAAACAATAACAGGAATAAATAAAAAAAATTGTTACTTTTTTTTCTGTTTAGAAAAGCTCTAATCCGATCAATGTGACCTCACTTTTTTTGTGCATTATTGTAACTTCAGCTTAAATTATATTTCCACGCAAGAAAACTTTAGCAATTTGCGTATTAGGGTTTCTTATAAAACTCTTTAGCCGTTTCGTTCTTATACTTAATACTTTGAAACTATTAGAAGGAAAAGTTCCCGGAACACCTATAAACCCGAATTTCAATTAGATCATAACCAAACTAACTTGTTCTAAACGGAATAATTAGGAAATTTCGGTCGTTGATGAAAAAGCCTACAAAAGGGATATTAAATACATTATGTTCACATACATACATTTAATTTTGACCGTTTTTTTTTTTTTTGCCTCTATTACTAGAACTACGGGACGTGGACCTGACTAGGAAAGGCGCTCAGGGCCAGCCAAACGCTTTGCTCGGAGACAATTTGTAGAATCCATAAATTTGCTATACATATAAAGCGGGTGTGGAATTTTGATAATGATGATTCGACGGTAACGTGAGTTTTATTGCGGTTGTGAGAAGGCGACTTAATAAGCTACTGTATGAATGCGTTTCTTTGTCCCGACTATGGATTTCACATATCGCGTCTCGAAAATATACAAAAGAGGTTTGTGAGGTACATGTGTTATCACTTAAAACTCGAATATAATACTGATCGATATCCTTAAATATGCAAAGAACATCACCTACTATCTTTAATAAAGCGTCGTGAAATAGCCAATATAGTTTTCCTATCAAAAATAGCCTCTGGAGCAATAGACTCTCCGGAACTACTATCTAAACTTTCCATAAATATTCCCCGCGAAAACCCTTCGTAAACAACCCTCTTCTTTATTCCCCTCTGGTACATACTAACTATAGAAAAAATTCGTGTATATGGCGAGCCTCCAATAACTTTAATAAAATATCTAAAACATTGAATATGGATTTATTTGAGAATAACCATGGTGATGTGCGGCGTTTGCTTTCCGAGTGTAATCACACTTTTTTGATCACATATTGTTGAGTTAACATTTTTTTTCTTTCTTTTCCAACTTCTAACTCACTTTTATGTACATATAATTTATTTGTAGTAATCTTACGATGAGAATAATTTTCTTCCTTTTTTACCTATTTTGGTGAAAACCTCTAATTGGTCTACTCTGTTTTCTTTTAATGATTATTTGACGTTTGTTTTCCTATAAATAAATAAATACGCAAAACCACCTATTTTAAAGCAATTTTTTTTACTCGAATCTGGATTTTTCGTGAGGTTCATTTTTTATTATTACTCGTGGTATAACGGTAGCGCGTTAGGCTGCTAGGCATGAGATTGTTGGGGTCAAATATTTCATATGTGGTACCTTGGACTGCTAGCTCTGAAACGTAAGACTGATCACCTTGCCTTCATGTAACAAACGAACTATCGCACTGTGTTTGGTGTACCAAACTGCAGTGCCCTATGCACCATTTGTGAACAGAGTATGCGTTATTTTTAATTTGATTTAGTTGTGTTTTTATTTGCCTATTGAAATTATTTCCGAACAAAATTGACAGCCAGACTGAAAATATTGATTTAATTTAAGCGGAAATCAAAATACCGCGATGTTAACGTTCAACGTAAATAACGCTAAGAATATCAGAATTACTGGGGAAAATATTCTTAGATCAACAGAACCGTAATCATAATACGGAAGACGAGGGGAAGATCGGACTAACCGCGACCCATTTTGAAAAAAACAAAATCGCTTATCGATTATGACGATTAACGAACGATTTTTTTAAAAAACGTTTATTTTATTATGGGTGGTGGCCCAGTGGGTAGCGTCGCGGTCTCTGAGTCCAGAGATCGTCGGTTCGAATCCCCACTTCGACACGACTCGATTCCTATTTTCAATCACAAGCCGCTTAGGCTTTATTGGAAATAGTATTTACAAATGAAAGTATGTGCGAATATAATAATATTGCATAGATTTATTTTTTATGAAAAAAAAAAAATATTTATAATTAAATCGGGCCTTTGTGACTTTTAATGGTTTCAAAAAACCAAAAACTTAATTAAACTAACTGTTGTATGTAGTAAATAGTACTGAATAATTAATAAGGAACATCCCTCTTAACAGAATTAAACTAAACCTGAAAATGTAATTTTGATATTCTGAAAGTTTCCTTGTCTCGGAGACCAAGTTCTTTGTTTAATTCTCGGAGCTCATACAAGAAAAGTAAAACTTGTTCTACAATAGGGATGTAACGGATATGGGATTTCGGATATGGTTTAGGATATAATTTCGGATATGATTTCGGATATGGTTTCGGATATGGTTTCGGATATGGTTTCGGATATGGCAGTGGAGTGCGTTACTGGTGCTGAAATTGCTCAACAGTTTATTATTGTCTAACAATAAAAAAAAAAAATGGTTTCTGTGTGTACTGTTTATTTACCTATGAATTGAAAACAATTTTTGCTATTTTTACGATGTGATTCTTTTACTGTGATAGCCGTAAAAATCTGTTAAAGGTGTCAAAATAAAATACAATATCTTAGTTATTATTTTTGGATGACTCATTGGGCTGCCATGCATGAGGTCGCGGGTTCTATACCGATGGGATCTACATAAAATATTTATTTTAATGTGTTTTTCACATTAAAATATTTGAAGTAATACCTTTGCCTGGTACTAAAGCGTAAGACTGATCATCTTGCTTTCACGTGACAAATGATTAAGAATCACGGCATTTGGTGTACTAATGCAGTAGGTAGTAGTAGTAACCTATTTATTATTTTATTTAGGGCCTGTTATTTGATCATTAATGATAGTTTAAATCTATAGTAAAAGTAGAAATATTAAGATAAGATAGATTCTAGTATAAAGAAAAGAACAAAACTTCAAAATATTTACTATTTCCTCTGATTGAAATTTTTTATTTACGATCAAATAATCCAATCTTAAATACGCCTAATTAATTTAAATTATTTTGATTAAATCTTCACTGAAGTTATTGCAATACAAAACAAGTAAGAACGCGGTGAAAAAATATTAATGAATAATAGGAAAAGGGATTAGATTAGGATTAGATTTTTTAAAAATTTTCTGGCGATTGAAACGCATAATCAACAATATTTTGTTGTTACGGATACTGATTATTTAAATTACGGATATTCGATAGTTCCGGTTACGGATACATGCTAATATCCCTAATGTAGATCTGAATACTTGGGAATATTCTAAAATGAAATCGGATTTAACGCTGTAATAAATATTGAAAAACAATTGAACAAAGTGAAAGTGAACGAGACTTCTTTCAAAAACTTTACATCGGTTTCGGTAACGGCTTCTGCGAAATAATTGTTGATCGGTGGGGGTATATCCGGATACGAAAATTTTAAATTTAGGATATCCGATAATTTCAGTTACGGATACAGATCTCCTTAACATCTCTAGTAACCTAAACCTCGGGAATGTTTTTGAATTAAATCGGATTAAACTCTTACAAGAAAAACCTGACACAAAGCACAGAAGCATGAAAATAAAATTAAACTGCTTCCTAAGTTTAGATTTACCATAAAGATTGATAAAATATAGTGCAGTATGTAGTGTCCGCCTCATGGTGTAGTGGTTAGCGTGTTAGTTTACCATGCATGACGTCGCTGGTTCGATTCCCGACGGACTCAATTAATACTGACATTAATTTTAACGATTTTACACATAAAATATTTAGGATTTTTCCTTGTAATAAATTATTAAGATTCCCTTCACTTTTAGGTACCAATGCAGTGCCCTATGCAGCATTGAACTACGTCACACGTTCCGTGTATTGGTCTAAGTGCTGGAGTCTTTAGACGGTGGAATTCAATAAAAAGGGGTGTTGTGGAACTAACCCTAGAAAGCGTATGTTTGTAGAAAATTTATATGAAATGCGCCCCTTTAGTGGATTCTTGTTTGAAGGCTATATACTATATGTTATTTTATAATGGTAATTTGCGGATGCAAAATATAAAAGAGCGAAAATACTTGTGCGAGGTAAGTAAATAAAGTAGAAATTACGAGAGTCTGGCAGCTAGAGCGAAGCTTTTACCGGGGCAACTTTAATCGTGGGCCCATTCACACGGCGCTCAATGGAAAATTTAATTGAAAGAGTTTAACTGGATTCATTAATTAAAATGTCTTCCATCTCTCCTTTGCAGTAAGTTCCTTTTACATTACTTCCCGCGGGAGTGCATGACTGTTTACGGGTTAACTGTGTGCAGGAAAAGGGAGGGAAGCCAGAATTTATTTTTAATTAAAAAAAACTGAAATTTATGTTAGCCCAATCTAATTACCCCAAAACTAAACGTTTGCCCTAACTAATTCGGATGTTTTTGTTATTTTTTTATGTTGTTAAGTGATGTCCAGGGAAGGTTGCATCAAAAGTCCAGATGAATAGGAGGTGAGCTTAAGTCAGGACTAGAAAAAAATGGGTCTTTATAATAGTAAACTGCCGAACCGAACCTCGCACGATAAAATTTGTTGACAGGAAAAAATCAGTAAAATATGTGATTTTTCAAATGAGATTATTTCGAAAACCATAAGAGAAAATACTCCTACGAGATGTCAATGTGAAATTAAATATTCCTAAAAGAGATATTCACTAGTAAAAAATATATCTTAATATGTGATATGCCTTCATGTTAACAAAATACGATATTCGCCTGCACTTGTTGTGGGTGGTACCTATGCAGTGGCCCTATGCACATTGTTGCGGATAACCGAGGAGTTGGTTGGAATATGTGATCATAAAAGCAATAAGCCCGCCCTTGTAACTTTGGTGCTATGTAATTGTACATGAAGCCTAGTTTTAATTAATAATTATAAATTTCATGAGTTACGCCGTTAAATATTCTTGACGGACTATCTTTACATTCTGACATAAGAAACATGACCTTTCATCTTTTATCTTTAACAGTTTGCGATAAGTAATTATGATCTGGGTAATTGCTGATGTTCTTCCCCTCTATTTAATGGCGTTATGCGAAAGCAATGTATGATGGTCGCGATAAACATAATTATAAGTCGAGTGTGTGCTAGCATACCCAGTACGAGGTTTTGTTTCCCTGTTCTGTTGTAAAGCTGTCGCTGATACCAATGATCTCCTTCACGTATGTAAATGAATTTGTACTTTGATCTGATGAAGCTTCTTCATCTACAGATATCACCCATGAATTATTTAATTGTTCCTAAAATACATATCTGCTAGTGGATAAACAGTCTTGCCCATAACATCATTTGGGTGCGAATAACTATAGAACCTACAGTAGTTGTCATAATAAATATTATAATCGCAATACTTCGATATTGTTATGTTTTTTCCCAACAGAGACACGTGATGCTTCGAAATGACCGTCAGATTTTACGCGGTTTAAATTTTTAAAAAGTGTCATAAAAAGGGTTAACATTTAAGTAGGTACTTGATGTGTCACGCATTTAGATCGCGAACTATCAGATAACCATATATGAAAATTTTTTGCCACTTTAAAAATTTGAACTCGCGTTCGTTTTCATTCACTTTACAATTGATTATTTCTCAGGGGGGGGACATCTGTTGAGAAGATTGTTAAGCATTTTTTGGCAATCAATCTTATTATGTAGGTAACATTATTCCGAACAATGATACATGCCCACTACTTCAGCACTTGGGTACTTAATCATATTAATTTGTCTTACAAGTATTTACTACTATATCATTTGTTAATTTATTTATGTTTCATACGTTTTTAAGTTAAAATTTCATTTCGTGCAACCATTCTGAAATAGATAACTTATTTCTTTAGCGTAATAGGGTTCTTCCTCGATAGCATGTTATTACCTTTGAAATCGTTAAAATGATTTAAAGTAATCATTTAGTGCTAATTTCAATTATATAAAACACAATGATCCCTCTCTGAACACAATGATCCTATTTTTCTAGTTCCCGTACACGAAACGTCGTCTGACTTTTTAACGTAGTTATTGCCAACAAGTATCAAGTACGTATACCGTGTTTGCAAACGATAATTAATTTCGATCAGTAAGCACCAGAATAAAAAATAAATTACAGCAGCAGCGCCCAATATGTAGGATTTTGCGTAGCGATTTGAAAAGCGCTATTTCCAAGCCGCGCTATTTCCCTTTATGTCGGCGTGGCTCTGTATTTTTAAAATTTTTTTCTAATGAAGTTTTAGAGGTAGGTAGGTACCTACTTTTCTTTGCGTGGTGCAAGCCACTAAACGAGAGTCATTATTTGATCATTTTAAAAATAGTCAGGATAGCATTATTTGAATAATTCGCACAGACTTTTATAATTGAAATGCATCATCTCAATTCTAAGTACACTATTTTAGTATATTCAATAAACAACAATGCGCTTATCATAACTACTACTACTACTTTCCCTTATTCGCACCTAATGGTGCACGGCACACCAAGTGCAGTGTTGATCTCTTTTTCACGTGAAGGAAATTGATCAGTGAACGTCTTACGCTTCGTACCAGTCCAAGGTATCCACACATGAAATATTAATATGAAAATCTCATGTAAATAAGTATTTAATGTGGAAAATATCGTGATACTGAAAATTAATATTCAAAACAATAATTTACTGAAATTATAAATGTTTGTTACGCCTCCGTTTATTTATTTATTTGACTAATAATAAATTAGCGCGCTTTTCACTCTGTGACGAGCATCTTCAGATTCTGTATAATATAAGTCTTCAGAAATTTGTCTTGTATATTGTGTTGTTCACGTTAATAGGGTTCTTCCCGATAACACGAATATTCTTAAAAACATTATAAATATTTAAAGTATATTTTTACAATTTCAACGATATAAAACACAATGATCAAAAATGTGTTTTCATTTATAAATTTATGGTTTTAAAAACACGAAAATACGAATGATTTTTAAGCGCCGTTATTGGTTAATGACGTCATACCCGTCCACCATGAAAGGCGTGAAATTCATTACGAAGTGAGCGCCTATATTGCTGTGACGTCACACCGCATGCGCGCCAAATGAAGGATTTTGCTAGCGATTTGAAAAAGCGCTATTTCAAACCGCGTAAATTTTTTTAAAAAATTCCCTTGATATTGTAATATTTCAATCAATTTTTTTAAATTAAAAAATAAAAATCGGGAAGAAACCTAATGGTGTTATGTTGTATATGTTACCTCAAATTGAATTTTTTTAGTTCATTGTACCAAACATGGCACTGTGTGCACAACATTAAAATATAAATAAAGAAATATATAACTAAAACGAAAGAAGAAGAAATTAAAAAATATTTGAACGATTCGTTACAAGAAGGCTAAGAATAATTATTTCCAAATTTCTAAGGATATTGATCCTGTTTTGAAAGGATGCATAATGGCGTAGTCTACTCCGGGGAAGGTACTATTTATTAAGCAGAATCCTTTATTAAGGAGGCTCTCTTTAATGAAAAAATGTAACAGGAGAGAACGTCTGAAGTCTTGAATGGGTTAAGTACGTGAAATACGCCAACTCGTATTTCAGACGAGATTAAAAATATGAAAGGAAGAAATATTATAACTAAGAAGGAATGGATCTTGTAGGTGAGAAAATTTCATGAAGTTCTTATGGTGAGATTGTACTTTATTTTAGCGTTTTAGACGTTAATTTATTCTTAAACAACATTTTTTGAAATGAATACAAATACTTGTAGACAAATTACTGGATTATACTCATCAGATATTATTGATATCCCAACAGAGACAGAGAAACCCTGGAAACGAATGTGGGTTATCTAGGCTTTTTACAGGGCTTACGACCTGTCATTGGCTGGGTTTCCAGAGTTTCTCTGTCTCTGTTGGGATATCAATAATATCTGATATCAGCCCAGCATGGGTATAATCCAGTAATTTGTTTACAAGTATTTGTATTCATTAAAAAAAATGTTGTTTAAAAAGATTTACTGGTTAAAAATTTAAAGCAAAAATAAATTGGAGAGACATCTTCAGGCGTCTTTTAGAGTAAATAATAAAGCTCCGTAGGGCCTTACCTACATTTAATAAAAGATGATTGCCAAAAAAAATGCTTTGCAATCTTCTCAACAGATAACACCAGCATAGAACAATTCTGTAAAGCGGAATGACAAAGACGATTTCAATATATATAGTAGTGCCAAAATTTGTCATATATGGTTATCAGATGATGGGTGGAATAGGGAATGTTGTAATACATCAAGTAGCCACTTAACCCAGCCAATGAAAAGTCATAAGCCCCGTAAACGCCTAGATAATCCACATTCGTTTCCAGAGTTTCTCTGTCTCGTTTGGGATATCAATAATATCTGTTAATTTATTCGATTAGTGGTGATTAACCTAGCCTGTGTATTTGACCATAAGTACCCAAAGGTCAAAGATCTACATGGAGTAACAAAACTCTAGGTACAACCCGAAAACTGGTGAATCTACATCATATTTGGAGTCGAATGTACATTTTAAAAGGGCTTTTACGATGGTTTGGTCATGTGTAGCGATTGAGTGATGAAAGAACGGCTTAAAGAAGTTTAAATGCAAGTGTGCCTGGATGTAGAAGCCGAGGAAGGCCGGAAAATACATGACAAGACCAAGTGCGACAAGTACTTGAAAGTGGACATGTGAAAAGTCGGAATATGTGCATGAGAAGATGTATGAATGTAAAGGAAGCAAAGGAAGTATGGACAGAGTGGTATGGCGTTCTATCCTCTCTGCCTATCCCTACGGGGAAATGGCGTGATGGTTAGTTGGTCAGTTAGTTAAGTTATAATATGATTTATTAATCTGAACTCCAAAAAAAAATTTTTTTGTCTTTTTTTAAAGCTTTCATACGTACCGTAGATTAAGTAAAATTGTATCAATCTTTTTGCTATTGTTTTCCTAACACATAAAATTTAAAAAAATATATATCACAAACAATACATGTATTCCTCATGAGTTACAATAACTATTTTTGGGCCTTTAAATAATTACATTTATTAAAATACATATTTATTAGAGTAAATGTGATATGATTAGAGTCTGCCTCGTGGTGTACCGGTAGCGCATTCAGCTGCCATGCATGAGGTCGCGGGTTCGATTCCCGATGGGGGTCAATATAAAATATTTATTGAAATGTAATATCACATAACAATATTTCATATGTGATTCTTTGACTGGCGTTGAAGCGTAAGACTGATCATCTTGCCCTTCACGCAACAAATGATCAAGATTCACTGCACTCGGTGTACCATTGCCCTATGCACCATTGGGTAAAAGGAAGAGCAGTAGTAGTAATAATGTGAACAAAACGTGTGACAAATGACATGATATCGAACTAATGGTAATAATAATTCAAAGTGTTCAATTCAATTTATATTTGATTAGACAGTATGTTACCTCATTAACTGCAAAAGGAAAAGGGGAATTACAACTAAAATATTATTGGAGATAAGAAATAGTAAACATTAAATACTTTAAATTATCTTTCTTGACCAATTGGTCGTATATAAGGAGAGACGTTTCGTCCATCAGTATCAGTTGTTTCTGATTTTGCAACTAAGTACTGTGCTAAGTCAAAACTAACATTTATTCATCATGAAGTTCCTCTTCGTATTCCTGTTCGTTTCTTTTCTGCTCATCAACTTCATGGGTCTGTGTTCACCAGCACCAGAGGAAACATTCGCCAACCGTTTACAAGATGAGCTAGATGCTGGTAA
The DNA here is from genome assembly GCA_022494985.1 of Micrasema minimum. Taxonomy (NCBI): domain Eukaryota; kingdom Metazoa; phylum Arthropoda; class Insecta; order Trichoptera; family Brachycentridae; genus Micrasema; species Micrasema minimum. Next base: position 30,171 of record JAGVSP010005972.1, read on the forward strand.
GCATGCGTACTTTATAACTTTGTTTCTGTCTTCTAATTTTTTTGGCAATTACTAATACATTTCTCTTATCCGCAACCAATGGCCGCATCTGTACACCATGTGCAGTGTATATTTCTTGATAATTTTATTACATGAAGGTAAGATGATTAGTCATACGCTTCATTACCAGTCCAAGATATCACACATGAAATATAATTGGAAATTTCATGTTGACCCCCTACGGGAATCGAACACAGTAGCCAAATGCGTTACCACTATGCTATGAGTCGGACAAATTATTATAATTTATTTTTTTTAAACCACAATATACTTTTTTAGTTTCCAATATAATATCTAAATGTTAGAATTTTGCATAACGTAAAATAAGACACATTTTTAATTTGGTTTTTAAATTTTTTAGATGGTTTTTTTAAAAGTGTTTTGTGATTTTTTTAACCCAATAATATTTCATTAATTATTGGAAATAAATGGTTAATGATTTAAAAAAAAAAAACACTTTTTATTCGAATCAGCGAATTGGGTTTTGTCATTTCTAAAATCATCAGACTGATACTATAAAATTATTTATGTTACGTACAAAAAAAAACAGAATGCAGCAAGCAAGCAAGTCGGGCATAAACGACCACGTCCATCTACCGGTCCTACTAGCATCCCACCTATCTTGCCACACACTAACAGATTTTTCTTCTGATCTCACGCATCAGAGTCTCCGAACGGGCACCATCTCAGCACCAAGGTGCGAAAATGGTGCACCGAGCCTCAGTAGCTCAATCAAAGATAACTATCGACGTAGTTAAAAACGTGCTAATCACGTGCTAACGCTAACGATTTGAGCGATCACAATGACATATCGTTCAATACCGCGATCGCTGAGCCGAGCATCGACGATCTGAGCCGAGCGGAGCCGAACTACGCTATATCGCGGCCGTCCGTCAAACGTCAAATCATCGCGCTTGTCGGATTTTTTATTATGTCGACTGCTTTTCTCAATATTTGGCTTGCCGAAAACCGGGCTAAATTATAATCAAGATTGAATGAAGATTTGTGCAAATAAGATATATCTCGGTAAATGGTAGTATGCGCTCGTTGTAATATGCCCGTTATCGATAAATTTAACGCGTGTGTTCCATTGTGATACGCGAAAACGTTAAACATCCATGGGTAAGAAATCGTTATCACGCGTCGCTTATTATCCCGAGTCGGTACTGATCTGTGATCGAGCAACAGAGCCCGTTTGGCAATGACCTCTCGTGTTCTTCCCAAATCAATCGGCAAGATGCCAGCTATTACTGGGAGAGCATCAGACGCTGTGGTGGTCGATAGGCTCCCGTCAGCGCACGCAGAGGCTCGCAGGAGCAGCTCGAGGACCGGACAGAAAAATAAAAATTCAGCAATATGCACAAGCACTCACTGCACTTTATACCCAATGTAACCATTGGGTGCGGCATAAGGGGAGAGTCGGTAATGTAGTGTGTCATCCATTCCCAATACAGCGCCCAACTTGTTAACTTGTTTACTGATATATTTTCAGGAAACCAATTAGAAGAAGAGCGGTATAACGGGCGCTAAGTAAGACACACAAGAGAGAGCGGGATTTTCTCTGTTATCTGTGTCCGCTGGTTTCCAGATGAATGTGTTGAGGAATGCAAGAGGAAGGGATTCTCTACTGGATTCTGCAGGGGATCTTTGCACTAACGTTTGCACGAAATGAGTGCAATAAACACATTTACGCTGTTGAGAAGGGATCCCACCATTTTACTGTATTGTCGATTCTATCAATTAAAAGAATATTTCTCATTGATTCGGGCGTTAACGTTGTGTGTAAGGCGATCGCCCAAAATCATTTTTTAAAAATTATTAAAAATAAACACACTTGGTTTTTTAACTACGCGAGTTTATTTTTATTTTTACTATTACTAGGATTTCATCAGGTGCACTTACAGTAATAAACAAAAATCTTACAAAATACAATTAGGTACTAATGGAGCTGGGTGGATTCGAAAAACGTGGGGCGGATTTATCGTTCGTATGGGGGAAGGTGGGTTGAACACGGGGGAGTTTTTCGGATTTTTTTCTGATTTATATCGGGATTACATTACAATAAACCATCAAGTTGTACACTTATTTTCCTTATTTGAAAATTTATGCAAATACTTCACCTTTTTGTTCATTTTCTGATTGAAATGGGTTTTTTTCCACCCAAGTTGCTGGGGTATAACTCCTTCCTTATGAAAATTTATTGCAAAAACCAGTTTGATGGAACACAACGGTGTCCATAATGTGGGGTAAATTTCCAAATAACGTATCTGTTTGTTTATCCAACCTACACTCGACCAATTTCATTACACTCAACAACCAACAATACGAGACTTGTCCTACCTCGCACCATTTCAATCATAGACCGAAATTGTCATGAACAATCTCTTCCAACATACTTAGAGGTAATATCAAGTTTAATCGATTAAAATTGTCAAGTGTCCCTACTACCTTTATTAACTTTGCATAATGCTGGTTGGATGTGTCAATAAACTCGTAAAGTTAGAACATCTTAAAGAATCGTCTTCTTCAGAAACCATGTAGCAGAAATAAATAAACTCTCAAGATAGACTCAAGAATCAGGTATTAAGTTTTTGGGAGATATTATAGTTTCAATTATTATTATTTTGACCCTTGTAAGGAATCTAATACCATACTCTCATCCAGTGATACCAAATGGATTCTTCTAACACGACATGCAAGATACACAGGGTCTTACCATATTCATGTTTGCCGAAATTTATAAAATGCCAAGGTTTTAGACATAACACAGTCTTAATTTTCAGGAAACCATACCAAATACGCTAATCCTAACATTCAAACATCTAATATGATAATCCATATAGAGTAAATAACTTTCATGTTGACCCTTATTCGGAGTCGCAATCACTGGTGCGTACTCTCACGCATTGGTAACACCAAGTACTTGAGTATTTCCTTATCATTATTTCATTAACGAGGTGGTAGATATGATAGATCAGTCTCTGATAAACGCTTTAAACAAAGATAACAATCCCAAGTATCACACATACAATATTAAATTAAATATAACATCTACATTTAAATAAATTTTTATGTATGACAGTGTCTGTGTGTAAAAATCATCGACCTCAACCATGGCAAGCTTCAAATGCAGTATAGACATCTTACGGCTAACTTCTCAGTAGGATACATCAATATTAATAATACGCTGAAAAGAGACCTACACTAATCTAAAAGGTAGAATCGCCAATTGTGCGCTTAGTATATACTTTCTACGACGGTTAAAGTTCAACGCATCATTTTTATTTTTCTGTTAATGCTTTTTAGTTGTAAGACGTGTTCAATTTATCGTGAGAGTTTATGCAGGATGATCATCTATGAAAATCAGCTAGCTGTGGGAGGACATGGATGGAATCGTATCTCTAGTACAGGGCAAGTCTTCTAGTGGTCTTTACAGAGTAAATGTACGGTACAACTAATAAACCGGCTATTCCATTAAAACGCTTGGTGTAGCAATCCTCAATAGTTTTCTGTCAGCATTTAAAATTCTATCTCTAATTTTCAAACCTTGAAGATCGTTTCAATATAGTAGTTTAAACTTATTGCAAATATGGTAATCAGATGTTTTTTTTCTTTGGGGAATATATAAAGTAACAATCTTTTTGGCGTACTTTTTTTCTCCAAAGACAGGGTTTCCTTAATTTTTTGTAAACGCCTAGCTAATCCAAATAGTATTTTTCCTGACTCGATTGGATTATCAATAGGTTCAACAAATTTTTTATTTCACAAATCATTTTTTTTAAAATATTAACACTCAATTATTGTGTCCAATTAATTTTTTGGCCTTACTTGGTTTTTAACTCTCTGATTTATAATTATATTTTTTTAGCGAAATAAAAAAAAAATTGGGAAAAAGAAGGGTTTTGTTAAGGAATGAATACGGAACAACAATCTTGAGGGTTTTGGCTGGTGAAATACTGGCCAAGGTGGTGTAAACTGTTCTGTGAGGTTGCCAGTGATAACTGTGTATCTAGTTTTCGTCTATCGAATAAACTAAATTGCAATTTAAATGTCAACGAATTTTTAAATAGGAAAGGTCAAGAAAGGTTTGAGGGTATTATTCTTTTCTTATCGTGAATTTAAATGCTCAAAGTTCACATAATGAAGTATTTAAATGATATAGGAAGGGAATTTATAACTGGTCTCATCAAGAGCCCAGCAAAAACACACAGAAGATATCGTCCACATTTTGGATGTGATCTCTAAGGGTGGAAGGGGGGGGATTTAATGAAGTTCTTTATCGGTGAGATTGTACTTTGTTTTAGCAACTGTTTTAAACGTTAAATTTATTCGATTAGTGGTGAATTAACCTAGCCTGTGTTTTTTTGTCCATAAGTAAAGTTCAAAGATCTACATGGAGTAACAAAACTAGTAGTACAAGCCGAAAACTGTTGAATCTACATCATATTTAGAGTCAAATATTATATGATGTATAAACCAAATATAATATGGAGCTTAAAAAAAAATAAAATTTCTTCAGTTTCTTAAAGGAAATTTAAAGAATAAAAAAAATTGGATATAGGGTCTTATAAAAGAGTTTAAGAAAAAAGATAATTACCTAAGTGTGTATAGCTATAGTAAATAAGCATTCCCAAAGAATTCCGTTGGGTGATAAAAGATGACATCAATTGGAAAGATATGAATATTTAGGTCGCGGGTTTTCGCGATTGGTCGATAGGTAAAAAATGAATTATTATTAATATTAGGTTTTATTATTTTTTGTTGTAAAATTATAAATCTATGCAAACTTATGATATTTGCCACATTATTTCACATTTGGTTAAAATATCTTGAAAAATAAAAATAACATAAACGTAAGAGGCGGGGGTGTAAGAAACATGTAAACAAGGAATAATTTATAACTATTAAAGGAGATTTTTCAAAAAATAAAAGCATAAAAAAGAAGCCCTGGCTTGTTTTTGCTTTTTTGGAAGATGAAGAATCGAATCGTGGCAAGTAGGGATTCGAACCGCACGATCTCTGGAAACGCGATCCCGCGACGATAACCACTGGGGCCACACCAGTTCCAAATTTTTATTTTAATTGAAACTAAATGTTTTCCATTTACTATAGAATTACCTATAAATTAATGATAATAGCCTTACCTTTGGACTGGCGCTGAGCGAAAAGACTAAATCGCGCATTTACTCCGCTTGCATTAGTGAACAAGTTGGGTTCTTTCCCGATATTTGTGTTTATTTTTCTATTTAAAAGAAATTGATTTTGTGAAATAATTACAATAGTAATGTGATAAATTGTTTGTTATAGATTTTTTTTTACGAGATGGCATATGAATGTTTTTTAGCGCGGTTTGAAAAGAGCGCTTTTTCAGAAATTCTGCTCGCTCAAAAATCTGCCTTCATTTTGCCGCGCTGGCATGCGGTTGTGGATGGTCACAGTGCAATATAGGCGCTGTACTCGGATATGAAATTTCCACGCCGATTACTATGGGTGACGGGTATGACGTCATTAACAATAAACGGGCGTTTTAACTAATCATTCGTATTTTGTCGTGTTTTTTTGATAAGAATCATGAAGAATTTTACAAG
>JAGVSP010005973.1:0-14864 GCA_022494985.1 Micrasema minimum
ATTTTTATGAAAACATGCAATCAGTTTTTTTGAATGTTTCGTTTATAAAATCTGAATGATTAGTCTATTGTATAGCGGGAGTCAGGGCATCAAGCTTTTAACGTTACTGTGACTTCATCATAAGCCCCTATAGTTCTTGCAGAGGGATTAACACATACCTGCATTGCTTTATTGTGATTTCTCTAGCGACCCAAGATTATTTAATAATAATTTTGCCCAAAAAGATCGCTTTTTGTATATCGTTTATGATGGTACCAAAACTCTTTTTTTAGACTGACATCACACAATGGCGAATAGTTTTCATAGTAACGGCTGGATTTTATTTCTTCGGAAATGTTTTCTTCCTCATTTTTGGATCTGCCGAAGTACAACCATGGAATAACTTTGGAGAACAGGAGAAGAGTAAGATTTTTTTTTCAAATTTAATTTACATATCTGTTTAAAAAACTTATACTTAATTACAAGTAACTTAAACTTCAAAATAGTTCATTTACCTTTAAAGGTGTATTCATTATTATTAAATCTGTTAGTAACTAAAAATTACAGTAAAAAAATATAGAAAATAATAAAACAATAAAAATTTGAAAAAACAGTTACTAAGCTGTTTCATATTTTACATAATATTGAAATAATTCGCTATCAACTACTTTAAAGTATTCGAAATAAAACTGTAGTGAAATAATAATGAGTCAAGTTGTATGGTAGAGGGATTCAAAATTGTATTACTTTTTGAAAATCATTTTTCACGTTAACTTTCCAAAGACTAAAAATATTTAAACGATTGATTATAAGTACACATCAGCATAATAATTTGTGTGTTGGTATAAGTTACTTTGAATGTATATGTGTTATCTGTAAATGACTTAAAACTTTATTTATTTTATTTTTCTAGTCATTGAAGCCTTAGAGCCTGAAGCAGATTTGCTAAAAGTTGAAAAAGATGATGGAAAAATATGTACAAAAGAAGTCTGAAAATAGCTACGAAATCCTTATAAACGAAAGAGATCATTTCAAAAATATTAAAAGATGTCCGATACATACAAGATTGAAGACTTGATTGATCTCCAACATGTAATTTGTACATGCGAAAATGTTCTTACTGAAGTATTTAATACATTTGTATTACTAAATTTATTTTGATTACATTTTATTTAGACCAGAAACCTTACAACCTTGGCAGACGTTTTAGCCCAATTGAAACAAATCACTATTGATTATATATCGTCTATGGTTTATATAATCTTTTTCGTTAATAAACAAAGTATAGTTAACTTGAATGACAAACTTATCAGCGCCATGTATGTTTCTTTTTTTATTTGGCAAAATTGTCTGCCAAACACAATGTTTTAAGTTATAACCTATTTAATTTGTTTATTTTTATTTTTATACATCTAGAGATAAAGTATACATTTTTTTATTTTTAAATATGGGAATATGGATATTCAAGCGTTCACAAGGCTCATGACAAGTCATAGGCTGGGTTAAGTGGCCACTTGACCTACTTCAACATTTCCCATTCCGCTTATTTTAGCGAATATCCACACCAGGTAATATTTTTGATTTTGCTTATATACTCGTATGTTACGAATTGAAAACCATTCTCAAGCTTGTAACTAGCGACATCTATGCATCGATATTGAAGTTAAGCATTGAATTTGATTTATTTTCACCATATGGACGTATCTTATTTATTCAGAAGTAATGACGCTTCATTTGCAAAACAGCAGACATTATCAGAGAACCTTAAATAATATAGATATTACCATAACCGTCGCGACGCTTCATAACTATGGAAAGATTTTTTAATGCAATAAATATTTATTGTAATTACATTTTTTTACGTTATAAAATATTTACTTGCCGCGTTGGTCATCTCGACCAAATAAAAATATGTTCTGGGAATATTTAACAGGACCTCAATTGGCTAAGCCATAAATACGGTTCTTGATCACAGATAGACACACTTCTATGATTATATAATAATAACTTCTGTTCGTTTGGAAAAGTTCTTAATTCCGAAAACACTTTTATATAGTCGTAATAAGAACGGTTAGAAAAATTATAAAAATTAAGTTTGGAATAAAAAACACCACTTTGGAATAAAATTTAAGTACAAGCACAGATAAAATGGTTTGTTTTGACTAATTAAAAATAAAATATTACAATTATAATTCAGGTAAGTATTACAGTAATAATAAAAAAAATAGGCATTTAACATTTCCACAATAACACAATACCTACGAAATTACAATAAAGAAACAATTAAAAAAAAATTCAGTTTATTTATTTATAGGAAAGCCAACAGTCATATAATCATTATAATAAACATTAAAAGAAAACAGAGTAGGCCAATTAGAGGTTTTCACAGGTATTACCAAAAATAGGTAAAAAAAGGAAGAAAAATATTCTCATCGTAAGATTACTACAAATAAATTAATAGTACATAAAAGTGAGTTAAAAGTTAGAAACGAAAGAGAAAAAAAATGCTAACTCAACAAAATGTGATTAACAAAGTGTGATTTCACTCGGCAAGTGTTTCAGTTGTTGTAAAAGATGTAAAGCGTCTTTTATAATACAAAAGATGGCGCTAGTGTTGCCTGTGTTCTGAGAAAAACTTGCGAAGGCTTTGTGTTGAACTTAAGTAATCATTATGGTCCGCCGGCCGGCCGCTAGATTACCTACGTCATCAGATACACGAACAAATCAATCATGCAAGTAAAATTCGATAAAATTTATATGGAAAAAACAAGTTTTATTATATTTTATTGGTCCTGTCAAGAGAAGATCTTACACAAAAAAGTTGGTATTTTTTTCACAGAAATACGGACAATTTCGATTTTTCTTAACAACAAAAAATGTTCATACTAAAATGAATTTTTTTTGTCAATTTAAAATTTTTGTTTGTAACAAGTCTAGTGATAGTATGTCCGGACATATTGATATGATTGACAATACATATATGTTAAAAATATCACCAAAACATACCTCTGAAAATACAGACTGTCCATTTAAATACGGACGGCTTGGAAAGCCTAAATAATAGCAGGTCGTGAGTAGAATCCCTTGATTATGAGGATTTGAATACTACTACTACTACTTTCCCTTATCCGCACCCAATGGTGCATAGGGCACTGCATTGATACACCAAGTGCAGTGTATCTTGGTCATTTTATTACATGAAGGCAAGATGATCAGTCTTACGCTTCAGTACCAGTCCAAGGTATCACACAATGGTCAATTTTCAATCCAATTTTTATATGGGATTTGAATAAACTCTAAAAATACTATTTAAATATTTAGGTAGGAACCTATAATCGTAAAAAAAGTTAGGGTACAGAATAGACAACAAAAAAACAATTAAATACAATTTACTTATTTTTATTTATAATATATTATTTTATATATTTAAAATCTTCAAAAAAAAAATTTACTGCTTTCATCAGATTAGGTTAATAAAACGGGCTACCATACAGGATAATTTTTTTTTAAATGCCCGACATGCTTATGAGTACGCAAATGGAAATTTCCTCAATGTTGATTTATTTTGTAATTAAGGTGGTTTAGTAATGGGTGACGAACAGGCTATAATTATAAAATCTAGTATTTATTGCATTTCTTGCAACACTTATGAAATGACAATGAGACTCAAATTAATTTGCATTTGAAAAGTATTCCATCGTCATTTTCTTTATCAATGATTTGTGGCATAAGATAAGGGAGGTAAAATCAGTTCAATTTTAAATTAGCTGGTATTTGCATATTTTAAATAAAATTATATTTATCCGGATGCTACCAGATTTTTGCTGTACCTGACACTAATGTATCATTTGAAAATTCAATCATCTGTCTTATGTATCCATTGCCTGCATTTTTTACAATGCGTACTTTATACAATGATAATATCATTGACTTTATACGGGACAGAATGTAATTGTAACTGTACAGTTTCTTGTGCAGTTTGCAAACGGTCCCGTATAAAGCGAAAATGTGTGGAATATTTACGTACATGACAGAAACGGCAGAGTTCAGAAAGAACTGGGAGTGCGGCTTGGAGTAGCGGGCGCCGCATTCAACCGTATAAAAGCCGTCTGCGGTGCGATTCTCTAAGGGTTTTTAGACACTTCTGCGCATACGAATTCAGTACAAAATCGTATGCGCAGTAGTTTAAAAACACTTACAGAATCGAAGCGCTGGAGATCGGATGTTTACTCGGGTTAAAACAAAATTCCGCCTTTATAACTCCTGCATCACACCTGTTCTCCTTTACGGCTGCGAATCGTGGCACCTAACCAGGGCCCAAGATAGCAGACTTCTAAATTTTGAGAATAGGTGTCTTGGAAGAATTTTAGGTGTGCGGTGGTTTGACTTTGTAAGGAACACAGAGGTGAGACAACGGACACAGAAACCCTTGGTATCTACTGTCATCCTTCGAAGGCGCTTCGGCTGGCTAGGCCATGTACTACGTATGCCTCCCGAGAGCCTAAACCATGCTTGCCTATTTTACAAGGCATCAGGTTCTCGGCGCGGCGTCCTGGTCGTCCACTGTTGACAATTCGTCGGAAGTTTGCGTCAGAGCCGCGGGACGAGGATTTGACTTGGGAGGATGCACGGCGGCCGATCGCTTGGCCTGGAGGCAGTTTGTGGATTTCATATGCTCCACATAGGGGGCGGATATGGTATGATGATGATGATGAACATATATGTTTGTGTTCCCTTTGGTGGTCGTCGTCGACCCCCGGGGTCGATATAGTCCACTTTCGGAATCACTGTACTAAAAGGTAGCCTTACATGGTCGGTAAAGTAACTGATTTTGCCTATAATAAAACATTGACTTCGTATTGTATTCAACATTGTGTTTTATTACCTTCGTTGGTGATAAACACGTTAAAAAAAGAACATTAAAATTTCACATAGACAATTCAGGTATATCTCTCTACTCTCAGAATCTCATTTGTAATCGCTACGGATTTGCGAAAGCTACTTACAATAAAATATAACGATTCTGTAACGTGTTGCGAATGAGAACTGTAATTCACAATTAAATATTTGCATACGTCAAGGAATAAAACTAAAATCTCAGTTTATTTACCCTTCCTCAGATGGTGGAAAAGCGGTTTAGTAAGATTACAATATTAGCTCTTCTGTGATACTTTTATTTGCCATGATGATTGCTCGAATACAATCAGATATTTAAATACATCTGAGAACTTCTGATATTACATTATACGATATCTGACGTAGACGCAAAAAATAAAATAGTAAGGTGTAAGATGTAATTGAAGGTAGCGTGTGGAATTATTACAAGTGTCTGAAGTTTACAGTTTTGATGGTTCAATTGTATTATATATCTTATTAAAGCATTGCATTAATTTGTTTATGAGTGTCACGTTGTTTGAGTTTGTGTTTCGATAGTGCATTTCCGGTTTTGTGATTTTTAATAATTTTAACATGAAGAAAGATAATGAAAACTCTACAAAGGTTGATTGTGAATATAACGCCATGAATGAAGCTCCTAAAGGTAAAAAAAAAGAATTGTGTAATCGAATACTGGAATGTTTACGTTTTTAAATTTTTGTGGAATAGTATACTATGTTGTAATATCCCGATCACAAAAATCAAAGTGATTTTTTAAAAGCCTGGTTGTTTTGTACCTAATGTTGTGGCTTCTGAACTGTTGCGATTGCTATAGTCTGTTTATCCACTCGAGACTATCCGTCAAAACAATGACCAGTTGCTCGATCACAGATCACTATCGACTCGGTAATAAGCGACGTGATAACGATTTCTTTGATTCGGGATGATTAAACGAGCGCTTCTAGTCGCGAGCCGTTTTGAGATATATCTTATTCGCACATATCTTCATTCAATCTTTCTCGAGTGCCGTATTGCATTTAGCCGGTTTTCGGTAAGCCAAATATTGAGAAAAAGCAGTCGACATAATAAACAATCCGACAAGCGCGTTGATTCGACGTTTGACGTTCGGCCGCGATATCGCGTGCCGAGCATCTCATCATCGGCGAACGTGGTATGGAACGTATGTTCATTGTTTGTCGGTCAAATCGTTATCAATCATTCACGTGTGCCGTTGAGAAAAGCACGTTTTTAACTACGTCGATACGTTATCTGTCAATTGTGTATCCAGTGCAAATCCACGTTAGAGCACCGTGGTTAGCACGTTTTTAACTACGTCGATAGTTACTGTGATTGAGCTCCAGTGCGTATCCACGAACCACGTATCACGGATCGCGTTCGAAATTAGGTCACGGTAAAGGCACCCATTGTAGCACCCGGCGGCAATCAAAATTAAAACACTGGTCTGAAAAAATATATTCTATCTATTTATGAAGCATAATATACATACTATCTTTTTAAATTTGAAGTCTTAGAATATCAGATATAAAGCAGAAAAATTATGGACGTTTAATTTTTTTGCAAATTTGTAGAGAGTCGAGTCGTTATCTAGGTATTTACGGGGTATCATTGGCTGGGTTACGTGGTCACTTGATTTGCTAATTTTTTAATTTTAATTTTTTTTTTTTAGTGTTCTTTATTAAGAAAATAAAACATAACATTAGAAAAAACAAAAATAATGCCATAATAATCATTTAATATTGCCCACTCCGCATAATATTTGATATCCATATTTATCTGCCTATTAATTATCAGAACGTGTATATTGTATATGCTTGGTTTAATGTTGTTTTAACGATTCTTCAGAGTTGGGACTTGGTGTCCGACATGTCCAGGCCCTCCTGATGTTTGTGTGTCTGACAGTTGCCTATGGAATGAGGGTAATCATGAGTGTTGCCATAGTTGCCATGACGGATCAAAAGTCCTCTAAAGAAGATGTCCCAGTAAGTTATTTTTACTATTAGATCATATTTGTTTTGTTTTATGACAGTCCCATTGATTTACACAGCACTTAATGTTGTGTAGTGCCAGTGCCCTATGCACTATTATATGCAAACAAAGAAAAGCAAGAGAGTTCTAAGACACAATTACATTTCATGGATTAACATTAATATTAGATTAGATTTTAATAAAACATTTATGTTCCAACATCAAACATATGTAACTAATAATTAATAATTGTTTTATGTATGTATGAATGTAGATATAATTGTAATGTACATATAAAAATTAGTTCAAAAAATAATCTTAATGTGTTTAAAATGTTTTTTCTACCCTGTATTATTAATTTCTACGACAGATTTTCTATCGTTTTAACAACTGTTTTCATTGAATCGTAAAATATCAACTAATCAAGTAATTTCACATGAATTCATGTGTTACATTTTTGAGATGTCATTTAAAATCTTCGAAATAATTAAGTAAATATGTATTTTATGACTTCCACGAAAATCTTGTGTGCAATGTTTATAAATATACCGGAAATAAAATATATTCTTCTCTAAGATATCCGCTAGACATAAGAGGTTAACGTATCTCAAATCTCAAATACTTATTTATTTTCGATTATTACTATTGTGTGGTGTATTAAAAACTTTATAGTATTATAATCTAAAGTAATCAAAACTATATTAGCAAGTTCCGACTGTGAAAATACTTTGTACAGATCAGGTTTATGACGCTAGAGTTGAAAGTTCTAGCATTTAAGTCATTGCTCTGCTTTCGAGGTTATACCAAACAATAAATAAATTGCATTGAAGCCTTCCTGTTGAGATAAAACTTATTAAAAAACTACCGTTGGAGCCATCAAGTTGCAAATTAAATTTGGTTCATTTTATGATCTATCAGTGTGATTTTTAATTTCAAATTTAATCCTGTTTCACTTGTATTGTATTGTCTTGATTTTACAACACAATAATTGATGGCCTTGGTTATTGACAGTGCGGATTTGACCATAAATTTGTTTGAATTGCTTTTTTATAATCCGAAGACACTACGAACAATGTTAAATCTTTGACCAAACGGAAATACGCCATTGTCAGATACTTCAAAGAGAATAGATAATACATATTTTTTTATATATTGATTTATAGATTGAACTATCTCAGGGTTTTTAAGCAGAGTCATGGTTTGAACCTAGGGCAAGAGTCCTGCAAACAATATGACCATAGTCATAAAAAAAAACATTTAAAAAAAAGAAACTTTTCATTAGAATTCTCATAGTATAATTAAAAAACAAATGGTTCTAATCACGGGCCCATAGCGAAACAAATCGATAATAACTATTGTTGAATTGTAGAAAAAAACTTAGCAAAAAGATGGGTACGTTCATGGAGCATCTTTTGTTTACTATAAATAGGTGTTTCACTATCGAAAAGAATGTATCTGTTGATTTCTTATACATACAAATATTATCATCATCATCGTACAATATCCGCTTCCTATGTGGAGCGTATGGATTCCATAAACTGCCTCCAGGCCAAACGATCGGCCGCCAGCTCCCGTGCACCCTCCCAAGTTAAGCTCTGACGCAAACTGCCGGCGAATTGTCAACAGAGGACGTCCAGGACATACAAATATACCTGCCGTAAAAAAATTCAACTTCCTCTAAAGATTAAGGATTAAAACAATTCAAAACTTATGAAACTTTAAAATATATTCATCAAACACAAAAACTTGCCTTTTTAATATATTATGGTATTACAAAAAGTTTCTATATAATGAACATAAGAATTGTAATCTATGAAATTTTTGTTGAAGCACTCACTTAGTAGTTATTCATTATAAACTATTTAAATGAAACTCTTTGTTTTAAACTACTTAAAAAAGTAGTTAAAAAGGAGATAAATAAATTATTCAAAAAAAAAAGACGATGCAAAAACGCATCTGATCGATATCTAAAATGTGAGAAAAAAACATTGCTCTTTTGTTAAATTCCAGGGAGAAAATTGAGGAATACGTTTGTATGGGAATGCGGCCGCGAGTCAAGTGGTGGAGTATGCTCTTAAGCATGGAAGACTAACGCAATTCTCTACACCACGGGGCGGAAATAATTTATTAACAATACTAACTAAAGAATTATTAACAAGATTAATCAAATTATCGTATTTCCAGGTATTTTCGTGGTCCAAACAAATCCAGGATTTGATCCTGAGCTCCTTCTTCTGGGGCTACCTCTGTATGCAGGTTCCAGGAGGTCATATTGCCCACAAGTATGGAGCAAAGTTTTCTTCTGACCTTCGCCATGACAGCAATGGGGTCATCTCAATATTGACCCCGTGGGCAGCGAGATTTGTAAGTATTCTAAAGATTTGTAAGGATTCGTCCTCATTTTTAAGCCCATTAAAAACACGATTACTATCTCAACGCAATATTTCAAAATTATGGCTGTAAAATATAATATTATGTTTTTAAAAAGGCGTTCGTATTTTGTACGTTGAAATTGTCTTATAATATTATAGCATATACATATAGCATATAATTTCGAATCTATGAAACCTATGAAAATTTTGTATATTGCTTTAGTAAGAAGTCAGCATGGATATAACTCGGTCATTTGGTCTCCTTATTACAGGGTTCACGTAAAGAACATTGAAAGAGCCCACCATAAAATTTTGCGCTTTATTAATTTTAAATTAAATATTCCCATTGTAAACATAAATTAAAACTTTTTAAATAACTTTTTGAATAAACAAACATTACAAAATAGAAGAATATAAATTATTTGCTCTTTCTGTTCAAAGTATTAAAATCTATGTTTGATTGTTGTCAACTAACAAATTTAATTAGTATACGAGTGCTTGGTCGAGTTACCCGTAGTAATGCACTATTTTACTGTAGCCAATCATCGACCAATTACAGAGCAAACTCACCTATACGTAGAATGCACGCACTGGCTAACAAGTATACTAACAATATTGATGTTTTCAACACAAATCTAGTGCATTTTAGGGAACAGTGTCTGGATGCCATCTCTGGCGGTAATGAATAGCTACTTACTGTGTAATCATTTAAAATGTCTATGTAAAAACCCTATGGGCGTAAAAACAATAAAATAAAATAAATTGTGTAGTTTATGTCTAACATTCTAAAAATCTAATCAATACTGTTATTTATTTGGCTGTGATGCATTTTTCCGGCCCAACCCGGATTTGAAATTTAAAAAAAGTTTTTCGTGTAGACGCGAATATTTAAAAATTTTGAAGTAAGATGAAATATCTCAAAAATGCACGCAAAAATAAATAAAAAAATGTTGAAAATTGATTCATTTCAAAACCGAAAACAATGACGTCACTTCTTGCATCTACGTGTAGTGTTCCGGTTTCCGTTTTTAAAGCCCCGCGCCTCGTAGCAAACGTTTTCCCCGGCATATATTATCTGTGCTCTGGCCGTCCGTCTCGCGTCAATTTGCATAGAATTTTGACAGTTTTGTTACTGGCTGGAGAAATATTACCTACCGCCGCGCCGTCAGCCACCCGTTTTATGACGTCACTCCTGCAAAAATGACGCACTTAGTACATAGTAGTATTTGGCGCGGTATTTGAAATATCGAACTTGAAAAAATCGTATCTTCATTAATAACACACAAAAAAATACATTATTTTGCTTAGTTAAATAGTACGCTAATAGATTTTTTTTTTAGAAAACAGTGACATTGCTTATTACTCAACTTTATAGACAACATTTTTCACTAGTGCTCACCTCTCTACCAACTGAATGGGAATAGCGTGCAAAATCAATTTTACATAGGCACTCCAATAATTGCGTTCAAATTGTTTGTTGAAATCGGTGAAATGTTAAACAAATATCTAAATACATTGCTTTAACTAACGAGTATAAAAATGTTGTAGTTTTCTTTTACTCAAATTAAAAAAAAAACAAAAATGACACGATAATAATAAATGTTAATTCAGCAAAAGTTAAACGTTATCCCTACATAGTAAAAATATTAGACTAACTAAAAAAACCGAAGAAATTAATAAATAATTATTATAAAATAAGCCAATTTATATGGCGCCGTGCCTCGCAGATTAAAAAAATATCATCTCAACTTAGATATAATAAAATAACCAAATATGGTGTTAAATATTCATACAAATCCCATAGCATCCAGGGTTGCTACTTATTGATGCGTGTCGTTCGGGGGAGTTAGAGGTGAATTATTTCAGTGAACACAGGACATTTAAAAACTGCATAAGAATCATAATATTAAAACTAGAATACTTATTCGGTGATTAAAACAAATTTTCTATATTGTCAAATAAATAAGATTTTTTTAACATCGAGACTGAAAGTTACAAGTAAAAAAACAATCTTATATACAACAATTCCAAGCGTTTATTTTACTTTTGACAGCTCGATTATGTATCAATTAGGGATGTCCCTAATGCGTTACCGAATCGATTTCTCATAAAAAATCGACTTTATTTATGGAAGAAGTTTTAATCAATTTAACACATTTATATTTTATTTTTTGCTCAACATTTTGTAGTTTATAAACATACCCAGACGTTTAAAGCAGAGTTTATATATTACGAAAGCGCTGTCGTAAAAACTTTTTTTTTAACAACAGTTTTTATTCAATAAAAAATATTACAAAAAATACATAATTTCCTTACAAAAGAAATTTTAAATACAGTCCCGATAAACTCCTTAATTAGAGTTTGTCATCGGGTGCAGGAGCTACAGAAAACCCAAATATGCATAGGACTATTTTTATTGTCGTAATGTAAATTGAGAAATTCTGTGTCGCGACAAACAGAGAAAAAAAAAACAAATAGGTTTTAATTTAAATAACATTTTTCTATTTTTTCATGGAAAAAATCAACTTGAATAATCCTCGTTGCATAAGTAGGCTCAATAAAACATCGATATCGATAAATATCGGAGCTAAAGAACATGTTCTTCACTATCGTAATGAAAAAACATGGAGTATTGCATTTTTCGGTCTATGGTTGCCTGTCAATAATTACGGAACTTTATAGGCGCCCATGTGTCAAAAGTAAAATAAACGCTTGTAAGAGATATAGCAGAGACGACTGCGCGTAGAATTAATTTGAGTTGTAATTATTTTGCAAAGGACAAATTTTTAATTTGCCAAAAACTCATTTCACGTTCATGACTTTCAACATTTTATTCATTTCACGACTATGGGCCTTAGCCCCAATAAACAATCAATGATGATAATTATGTACCTACCTACCTCCCTACCTCCCTACCTACCTGTTTAGTAAATAATAGTGTTCTCTTTAGGCAGGGTGGAAGGCAGTATGCGCGTGCAGGGCCTTACAAGGGCTGGCTCAGGGGTCTATGTTGCCCTGTTTACATACCCTTCAAGGGAAGTGGGCCCCAGAGAACGAGAGGGGCAGGATCAGCACATATGTTTATGGAGGTATGTAAAATTATTAAAACTACTAAATATAAAAAAAATTGTATCATATATATCGACTCCAAATATGATGTAGATTCACTGGTTTCCCGCTTGTACATCGAAAGCTTCAGTACAATCCATGACCATCTTTGGCTTTTTGGCTTTCAGTTACACGGGCTGGTTTATCATCCCCTGTATAGGTTTATCATCGCCTCAGTCGTTTGGAACCCTCAATACTCAATATACATAGCTTAACTTGATCGTATTCAAAATAATTTTCTAAAAATGATGGATGGTGAGTTTCATTTAAGATTTAACTCTTACGAAGAATCATCAGCCTTCCATAAATTATCTTCACTTATTAAGCGTAGGCAATATATCTTTTTTTTTTTTTTTTGTATAGAGTTATAAACAATATAATTTAGAGCCCCTATCTTTTAAGACAGATACCTCTTCATTGTCCAATTAGACTCACTAGACAATGTCATCTTTTTTATAATTTAGTACCATCAACTAATTATTTAAAAAATTCTTTTATAAATCGAAGTTGTGCGAAATTCAATGAATATTGTACCTACCTTGACATTTTTTACATCGGACTACCCGACATCAAACTAAAACTATTTGAAATCTTATAGACTGTAAAGTAATTCTTTTCCCAGTCCTCACCTTTCTTTTTTCCTATCCCTATCATTCTATCCTTCCCTCATATCTCTTGTCCTTTATTTAATTCTTATATTTATTTTTTCTGTCTTACTTTGCCATTATTTAATTGTGAAAAACTATAATTGGTTTTATGATTTTTTTTTGTATTCTACTCTTTTATCTATCTAAACTGTTGTTTTTCCTGTAAATAAAAACTAAAAATAAAAATAAAATAGTGAGAAATATTATGCTCATTTTCAGTTGTAATACTTTTTATACAGGGTCTAACTTTGGTACGATCCTAGCCATGACCATCTCCGGCTTCCTGGCCGCCAGTTCCATGGGCTGGCCCATCATTTTCTATGGAGCTGGTGCCATGAGCTTGATAGCTGGAGGAATCTGGTTCATGTTTGGGGCTGAGAGTCCAGCGGCCCACAAATCCATCAGTGTGGAGGAAAGAGACTATATCCAGATTTCTCTCGGACAGCAGGGAAAATCTAAGGTATTTTCAAACAATTTGTTTGAGCCACATTTTTTTTAATTGGTTGTTCTTCTCGTCGATTTCAAAACAACTCTTTTTTTCAAGGGATGAAAAACATGAGGTTTTTTAACTGATCGGCTGTACGATCAATTTGAAGAGCTATTTGAAACAAAACGTTTTTACCTATGTAATTAACTAAAATAAAACTCTTACATTAAAATTTAAAAAAAAAACTGTATTTATAACATGAAACTGATTTTTTGTTAAAACAATATGCTTGAATAACGTATAAACAGCAAATGTTAGCCCTATGTGCCACGAAAACCGTTCGTCACAATTATTTTATAATATTTTGATCATCCACACTTAACAAAGGGACGTTTGGAAGATGCATACAAGCCCTCGCATTATTATTATACAGTAAAGTATTTAAAGTTTAAATTAAATTATAAATAAATTAAAGGTTGATAAATCTGTAAATAAATAAAAAATATTCTGTGAAACTAGAGGTACCTGAAAAATAACAAACTATGAGTCAAAGAAATTTCGAAATTTGCTTCTAAATATTGACGATGTTAAATGTTCTGAAGGATAAGCAAGTCATGTCATCACAAATTAACCGAAGTAGTACAATAGTTATCTTTGTTGGGTGTATTAAATAATATTTTCTCTTATCTTTGTTTTACTAAAAAGCAATGTTCATAATCCGTTCTTTGTGCATTTCTGTTGTGTAATAATGCGTTAGATTCTTTGTAGACTTACAAGGTAATTAAAGTCTAAATTTTCTCAACTTATTGTCTTGGGACCCTTGACTCTAATTTGAAGCCAGATTAGTCCGGATCAATAAAGGTTTTGCGTCTTATTGTTGTTTGTTTTGAGCCCCCAAATGTTTGCCTAGATCTATATTATTAGTAACTAACTGTCCTGGCCTTTGACTTAATCTCTACGTCCGACCCTGCTAAGACCAGTAAAAGTCAGCGTTTGGCATCATTGTTATATGTTCCAGTCCCAAAAAATCCCATGAGTCCAGATCTTGAGTCAACGTATTTTCTAGGTGCCCTAACTTCTAGACCATAGGTCCCCAAACTCATTTGACCCGTGGCCCCCCTTTCAGACACAAAATTACGCAAGGCCTCCCTGGAAATTTACCTTTTTAAAATGAAATAAAACAGAAAAATGTAGTGTACTTATTTTTTATACTTTTAATTAAAGTGTCATAAATAAAATACGCGAGCGTATTAAATAATCTAAATGAGAATGACGAACCTGATGTATCTACTGTCAATAAATTACAAACCTAACGTAAAATCATCAAAAAATAGATTCAATTACGAGAGAATTTTTTTATCTCAGAAAGGCATTTTAAAAGAAAAAATTAATTATAAAGGCAATTATTATTAGTAAATAATATCATAGACAATGTAAACCGTACGCATATGATTTAAAACATCACAAAAT
>JAGVSP010005974.1:0-22010 GCA_022494985.1 Micrasema minimum
TTACACGGTTTCACGACACAGGAAGGCATATTGGATTGTTTTTCTTGGAACGTCCGACCCGGCCGGTCGGTTATAAGAAATACTAAACACGCGAATGGCGGAGTTTGGAGGTTTTGGCGGAGTTGAAGTGTCATTCATTTTTTTGGGTTCAGTTCATATCTAAGTGTAAATTATAAATAAATGCACGCAAGCGTGTTTCGTGGATTATATCATTGTTGAATGACACTGAAAACAGTGAAAATGACATGTATTATGATGCTTTTCAGGCAAATCTCGTCATTTTTAGACTATTCAAAAGTTATTTAAACTATAATATTAATTTATTTTTCCGACTTGCCTCACTGATTCTGATGGTACAGAAACGCAAGCGTGTTTTGTGGATTATATCATTGTAGAATGACACTGAAAACTGTGAAAATGACATGTATTATGATGCTTTTCAGACAAAATCTCATCATTTTTAAACTATAAAAAAAATATTTAAGCTATAATATCATTTTCCCACGACTTGCCACACTGATTCTGATGGTATAGAAAAGCAAGCGTGTTTTATGGATTATCATTGGAAATATCATTGTTGAATGACACTAAAAAAAGTAAAAATGACATGTCATTTACTTTTATTCTACATTTTGGGCGTGTTAAAAATTTGCTAATAAATACTTCAATATCAATGCATAGATGGAGCTTTTACTCGCGCTGGTGAATGATTCTCGATTCGTAACATATATACAAAATCAAAAATGTTGCCTGGTGTAAATATTAGCTAATAAGCGGAATGGGGAATGTTGTAGTACATGAAAAGTGGCCACTTAACCCAGCAAATGACAGGTCATAAGCCCTGTAAACGCTCAAATATCCATATTCCTGAATTGGAAAGAATTCTACCTCATCTCCGTAGGGATATAAAATGAAATATACTTTTATTCCATCAGATTATTTTTTATTTTGATCAGACATCAAAATTAGAATGAATTCCTAATCATTATATCATAGCCGCTGCTATTCTGACTCTGGTTAGACGTGAGCGTTGCTATACAATACTGTAGATAATATTATCATTGTTAAATGACACTAAAAACAGTGAAAATCACGTGCATTATAATGCACTTCTTCTGGCTGGCAACTGTTATCAAAGTATTTAAAGATGGTTTAAAATGACACTTAACCCAAATTTTACGTAATTCAAAAAAACTGCAAGATCCCAAAAAAATTATCAAAATCCCTTCATTGATTTTTGTAAAGGCCGTTTCAAATGAGTAATTTATTACAATTTGACATCTCAACAGAGACGAGAAGTTTGGAAAAGAATATGGATATCTAGGCGTTGACAGGGCTTATGACCTGTCATTCACTGGGTTAAGTGGCCACTTGATGTATTACAACATTCCCCACTTCGCCTAGTATTTGATATCCATATCTGCCAATTATCAGAACTTGTATATATACAGTGAAATGGCGCGACGCTTCACATGTGAATATTCTCTGTGATCCATTGAGAAAATTGCTTTTTTTTATTTTTTTTTAAAAAGTTAATTATTTTTAAAAATAGGACGATACAAACACCCTTCTAGTCGAAATTTTAAACGTGTGATAAAATCATTACTGTAGTGCCAAATAAATTCCAGGGAAAAATTCAAGGAATACGATTGTACGGAGGAATAGCCTCGGGTCACGTGACAGCTCATCTCTTGAGCACCGATTTAATTTAAATTAATTAAATTATTTTTGATTATAAAGTCATTGAAAATAATAGATAATGATAAAAGTGCGATTATGTATTACTAGTTTCACTTTCTATCGTAAGAGTAAATTACGGTGTAAAGAGGAAAGAGTGATGCTGCATCTCTGTCTGTTGGAATACTTTTGAGCGAAACCGGTTATTGGAGTAATCTGAGACGGTTGTATATGGCGCAGGCGCAGAGTGCGAATTTACAGGGACGTAGGGTGAATTTTTCGACTAGTAAAAAAAAACTTTTGGCTGTCTGTAAAGTCGGTTTACGGACGATAATTTTACGTGATAACGTCATAAGAAATCATTGATTAAAAAAAGCATACTTTTATGAATTGAATTGAATTATTATTACTGAATTATCATTATTTTGTATATTACAAAGCAGGAGCTAATTGAAAATTACAATTTTTTCCATAAATTATCTTTTTTTTTCACTTTCGCTTTGAACCTTGTGTGCTGCTGCTGTCTCCCTTCTAATCGGACGCATCGGCCGATGGAGTGGAAGAGAGATAGATGCGTCACAAACCGAACGCTTAGGCCGAGAGGGCCTCTCTACCGCTTGTTCCGCGCTCTCGCTTGCACACTCGGCTCAGGCGGAATGTGACAATGAGTCATGCTTTTTCGTGTGTGCAGCCGGCGTTCATCGATTTATTAGACGTTATCACGTCAAAAAATATCCCTTCCTTTTTCTTATCTGCACCTAGTGGTACATAAGGCACTGCACTTAAGGCATTGGTACTGCTGGCATACAACGTATGCCTCCCGAGAGCCGCCACCATGCTTGCCTATTTTACAAGGCATCAGGTTGTCGGCGTCCTGGGCGTCCACTGTTGACAATCCGTTGGCAGTTTGCGTTGGAGCCGCAGGATGCGCGGGAACTGGCGTCCGATCGCTTGGCTTGGAGGCAGTTTTTGCAATCCATAAGCTCCACATAGGAAGCGGAAATGGCATGATCATAATGTTAAGCCGTTCTTAAAAATAATAGCAAATGCCAAAAATATTCCCGTATTTGTTTTTTCATAAAATTATTAATTAAGACAAAAAATTTTGTGTAAGTATTGATATAATATTATGATATTATGTAGTAGTTCTTTCGAAGGCTTTTTTGGCTGTCAACAAATCTGGAATATCATTTTTACTATTTTATTTTTCTTAACCACCTCAACAGGCCAGGAGGCCCAATTACAGAGGGGAACAGCGTCACAAACACCCAGGCTTAAGTAAAAGCACTTATTATTTGACAAATTAAAAATAAAAATAAAAATAAATGTCTAGCACTTACACTACAAATTAAGTTAATGTTTTGGTAAATTTTCTTACTAAATTATTAGGTAAAATCACCCTGATTTTGTTAATTAACATATAGTTAACTTTCGCTTACGTGATAATTATTTAAATATTATAAATGGAACGATGACGTGCTACATTATTGGTATAAATCAATATACATTGATGGAGTTCCATCTAATATCTTAAGCGCACTTTTACGGGACATGAAACTGTACAGTTTCTTGTTCAGAAAACTGTACAGTCTGTCATCAGACACATCGCGATCATAAGTTATTATCGTATGTTTGCACACAGGAAATTGTTAATATAGCTAATAATGTAAATGTGTTATGTGTTTTATACGTTTTTCAAAGCATTCAAAATATCAATATCTACTTAAACGTTAACATAAAAAACATTGATTGTCAGGTCAGCCAAATGTCGCGCGGACCGTTCAATATTCCACACAGTGTTCGCTTTATACGGGACAGTTTCGCAAACTGCACAAGAAACTGTGCAGTTTTTTGTCCGGTACAAATTGACCTTTAGACGAAATTCATGTCTCGTATAATAGCTAAGACCAGGGTAACACTTATGAATATTTGAATATTTTCTGTGAAAAATAATAAAATATCAAAATTTAAAAGATTCCTCGTAAAAAAATATTTAAAAACGGAGCTTTTAAAAAGGGATTCACGCCAAAAGGATGCTTTAAAAGCACCTGTCTCCTAAGCGTCCTCCTCAGTACGATCCTTTTCACAAAAAGGATCGTACTGAATAAATAATTGATGCGTAGAACCAAAGAAATGGCTATGTACTTTTTTTCTATATTAGGCGCTACTTACATCAAAACTTGTTTAAAATGCCTTGAAATTATTAGACGCATCCTACCTATATGATGACCTGTTTTGGCGGGAAATCACGATTACGATATTATAAAAATTGACTACGGACATACCTAATAATGATCCAATGCAATGCAAAAATCCAAAAAAACTCATTTAACTCTTTTAAAAAATTATCACAAAGTTGGATACATAGTGTAAAGTTTCATCATCATGTAAATCATTCTTACTATAAAGACCATAACTTTAACATAATCTACGTCATTTTTACTACATATATTACAATTATTTCCCCTCTTCTTCTTCCGGTATTAAAATACCAATATCTTGTATTCTTTTTTTTTTTAAACTATCTTGTTTTCTTTATTTGTTATTTTTGCATTTTTACATGACTTTATTTTTCTCTTTTGCCACGTGCACACTGTTTAACTTTCACAGTATACCCCACAAACAGGCTATGCCTTGGTGCGATTTTTGCAAATTTTTTTTTTAATGTATATTCTATGTAACAAAAAAAAATTCTTTTGAAAT
This sequence comes from Micrasema minimum, assembly GCA_022494985.1. Taxonomy (NCBI): domain Eukaryota; kingdom Metazoa; phylum Arthropoda; class Insecta; order Trichoptera; family Brachycentridae; genus Micrasema; species Micrasema minimum. Next base: position 4,381 of record JAGVSP010005974.1, read on the forward strand.
TAATAAAAAATAAATTAAAATTTAGTTAAAAAAATAAAATTTAAAAAATTGACCCGCAACCCGCCCAATTCAGAAAAGATTTTTTCCTAGATCGATTGTTTCTAACTAGAAGAAAAATGCATTTCATTTGCTTTCAATATTAATGATATACCTTAAAGCTTAAATGGTCACATTTTTTGCTAAAGTGTGTTATTTTGTTAATATACATATATTCCATAATAACGATGTGGTAAATGAGGCAATTCACGTAAGAAATACCAATGACTTCATAAGCAAAAACAATTTAACGGTTGTTGTACCACTAAAATCATCAACATAATTAGTAATATGTGCTCTTCAAATCAATCACACTAAGTCACAGTACGATTTCACCGATGAACAATCATGCTTATGTTGACATAGTGAATTTTTAACTAAGCATTACTTATCTTTAAACTTGGTGTTTAGTTCTCTCGTGAGGAAATATTCAGCAAAAGCTTAGTAATGAAGGAGAGCTAAAAAAATTACAAAGTCTGCCGAAAACAAAGCAATTGCGAATCATATTGAAGTGAAGTAGAAGAACAAACATTAAAAAAATGATTAAAATCTTGAATATTATGTCAGTAGACTTAAAGAATTAAATATAATGTTGCATAATGAAAATTGACAAAATTGTATAAAGGGATAATTCCAAGAATACTTGCAAAACAAATTAAAAAACAAAAAAATTGTCTTTTTTTCATAAATATGCAATGAGAGGTTCAAAAAATTTTATATAAGATTAGAAAAGAAAGAAAAAACTATGTCACAGAATTGGTCTCATGTATAAGGGCATCAAAATGTACGAGGAGATGCCAGATGAATTAAAAAATGATCAAAATTTTTAGTTATTTAGGGCTGAGATGTTAAAAATATATATGTGAGAAATATTAGTGTAGATCATTATATCATGGCTAAATTGAATTAAATAATAATGATAGGAATAAGAATAGTTAGGAAAAAAATAAAATTAGTGTAATGTAAAATATATTAGTCTATGTAAAAAACAAATATATATACTGTAAATAAATATAATATTAAAAATATAGACGTCCGGACATAGGGTACACTCACATCGGTTAGATAGTGATTAAGTCCAGTAATGATATTATATTAAAGATCTGAAAAGCCTAGAGTCATCAATACCTTATCTCTTTCTAGATTCCAAAATTTGTTTCGAAGTCTTTTTTAGTAGATCCTACTTTTAGTAGATAAGTTTTTGGGTATGTCCAGTTACATTATCAAGTGGTCATCTGATGATGATATACTTGGACTGGTACTGATGCGTAAGGACTGATCATTCTACTGTGCATGTAATAAAACGATCTAGATACACTGGATTTTTGTTTTGCAATTGCAGTGACCTATGCACCATTGGCTGCGGATATGGTATATACCAAACATCGAATCTGATCTGATTTACTATATATGTGTGTAATAATTAATGATCTAATGTTATAGATCAGGGAGAAAAATAATGAATATCGTTTTATGTATGTGAATAGCAGGCCACGCAAGTCACGGTGGGTGAGTAACGTTTTAAGTCACATGGTGATAACGATAGATTGGTAGTGAAAAATATTTAACCAAAATAAATTCCTTCCAGATATGAAAGTGTCCATCTATCAATGTCAAGTGTTATTATTCATCAATTTTTCAGTCATTAGAATTTTAGACTAAAAAACAAAAAACGAATTGTTGTACAGTGGGGTCTGGCAATTATTTAATCTTTCGATTATACTTGGTGTAACTTATCACGATGTACTAGCGGGTAACCAGTGAATCTACGTTATTCTTGAAACCGATTTTGCAAAAACTTTTTTTTAAATTGACGTGATTCGAAGTGCAATGTTTTTTTCAAGAAATTTTTGCAAAATGAATTTTCATTGTTCTATTAAATGATATCTATCAATTACTTAGTAAAAAATTAATTCATCATCTACTCAGACCGTTGAGGTCCACAACTGATTGGACACATAGGCACTCCCCAGGCCAGTCTCCGCACTCCTCACAGATACTGCGCCGTCACACAACCACCTGTCTTCCAGCATGACTTTACTGATGTCGTCCACCCTTCTTCATCTGGTGGACCGTCCTTGAGGCCTCTGGTTTCCTCGTCTGCCTCACAACAAGATCGCGTTTTCGTCCATTCTGACGTCTAGTCATTATGGCTGATATGTGACCCGGGACAATTTCCAACTTCAAATCAACTTGGCCATATTCGCTGGCACCCACGGATACGCACAGGGACCTTTGCAGACCGTTGTTTGTAAAATTAATACTATCCATAAATTAAAATAATTATACATAAACACGCGTTTTAAGTATGAATCTTGTGCAAGTTTTACTTAATCCTGCTGGTACCTCACATATTTGAAAAGCTATTTACGAGATGAACATAATTATTTATAGCTCAAAGTTTATTACATTATTTGATTCATTATCTACATTCGTCTCCCAATATGATATAGATGCACCTGTTTTCGGGTTGTACTAGGAGTTTTGTTACTCTCCCGATAGTTTTTTTTCTGGTACCTAAAGTTTTTGGCGTCGCCCGCGCTTCCCAATTGAAAAATCTCCGTCTTAGACACCAATAGGACTCTATTAGACACTCATAGGAAATTCTAATAAAACATGTATGATATTTCCATTGATGATCCATTGAGACACATGACACGCGGATGCTACTGGGTTGGATCGTCTGTGGATAGGGGGCAATGGCTAGGCGGTTGTGTACAGCGTCTACACACGGGTGGTTTTGTAAATTTACTAATATAAAATGATCGGGGTAGAATTATAACATACCCTTACCAACTGCTTATTTTGGGCCGACCTGTTGTGTAGGTTTGGGGTGATGGGAAACAATGACAATTATAATTACATAATGCCGAGACGGTTGGTGTTGGGGATACAATTTTGAAATCAGCATGTGTTCGCGTACATAATCTTAAATTCCATCCGTATTGTTTATCCACACTAACAATCTGTAAAATTCGCGGTTTTAGCTTGTTGAAAAAATCGGTAAGGTTAGCTGGACTGATAAGAAGAACTCATACGTCTTTATAAGCAGTCTTGGGAAAAGGGTGGGTCTTTCATTGTAAGGTATGTGTATGATATTACCAGAGTAGAAAGAACTGACAATATATAAAAATATATGAGAGGGGAAACGGACCTGGGTGTTAGATGACGCATAACATTTATCAAAAGGTATATTAATAATACTGACAAAGGATAAATTATACACAAAATTGTATACTATCGTTTTAAAGTTACGGCGTAATAATTGTATGTAAAAATGTATGCGGTGCCATCGAATTACTTTTAATTGCGTTACAGTTTTAATAGCGAATCCATGGGTTATTTGCGGAGAAATCGATTACATCTACATCGTTAAGTTTGTGCATGATATCAACATATTTAACAAGATGGAGATGTGTGTTGGCGAAGTTATTTAGGAATGAAATTTTAAACGCATGGTAGACGGCAGGAATATCTCATTCCCATCCTTCAAGTCCATCCGGTACGGGTAATGTTATTTATTTGATTCGATTTTAGTGGAACTTATGAATTATAACGTTATTTTGAAATCTAAGATGGCGGACGCAATTTTTTGTAAAACGAACATGGGTATCATTTTCAAGGGTGTATGGGGTCTTGGTTGCGAAGTTTGCGTTTATTTTGAAATCAAAGATAGCGGATGCCTCATTTTTTTGGTTTCCAAACTGGTTCATAATTTATATAGGACTAATCATCGATAGGGTCGAGGGATGCAAATACACTGGGAGCGTAACATGACAGAAATATTTGGGCATGAGTTACAGAAAGAACTGCGCAGTGCGGCTTGGAGTTGCGGGAGCCCGCACTTCAACAGTATAAAAGCTGTCTGGAGATCGGATTTTTTAACTACGGTCCAAGACAATATAATGCAGATCTTTATTCTCAAACACCCTGCATCACTCCTGTTCTATCTCTATGGCCTCGTAATCTTGGCATCCTTAGCCAGCGGTCCAAGATAGCAGACATCTGCAAGTGCTGAGAATAGGTGTCTTTAAAATTAATTCTCAGTGTGTGACTGGTGGTTTGACTTTGTAAAGGAACACAGTGGGGAGGCAACGGACGCAGAAACCCTTGGTTATATTAACTGGTCGATCCGCCCGAAGGCGTTTCAGTCTGGTCTAGGCCAATATACTACGTATGTCCGTCCCGAGAGCCCGACCAACCATGCATTGACTATGTTTACTAGGCTTCTGGGGGGGTTTTGTTTTCCAGGTCGTACCACTGATGAACAATACGTCCCCGCAGATTGTGCGTCTGTAGATGCGGGACGTGGTCCCTATGACTTTTAGGTGGAATGCCACGGGAGAAGAGGCGGCCCGATCGCTTCGCCTGGAGGCAAGTCTGTGAGGAATCTCCATATGCCTCCACATCAGGGAGCGGATATGTGGTATGCGATGATGATGATGGTTTCTTATGTTGTTCTTAACTATGGTGCAGTGGACGAATTTTAGATTATGATTCAAGTCATCAGCGTCCCTGAACATAACTTCAGGTTAATATCAGAACTAAAACACATAACACATGTAAATCACTGGAACAACATATTTGATATTAAAAATTTTTGGTTCCTTCTACCTACTGTTTAATAATTGATATAATTCGGTCCTCTCGGGGAATCAGTTATTAGATTATCGGCCATCACTGCTTTGGGGGGGCAACACTATGTGCATCTAAACATTAGAACATATTCATAAACGTTCAAAATGCCCTTGCAAATTAATTGTATAATTTGTAACACCAAATCTATTTAGTCAAAAGACATAATGTTCCTAATAATGTTTTATATATTTAAAAGTATTACCTGTTAAGGGATTACTGTTGATAGTCCTTTCCATTGTCACAAATTATGTTTGCCAACTAACATATACACTATTAATCTTGTCAATCATATACGGCTATTGTCACACATCCATGTGTAGGCAGATTAGGATAGAACCGACCACTACCATCTTAATATTAGTATCGGACAGGAACTTCTTGACTTTGCTTCCTCCAAATTCAATACATCTTGTAATATATTGACGCACTATCGATTTATATCGTTGTTAACTATTGCTAATTAATAGTATCATGTATGTCAGGAATATGGGTGATAGGATAGAAATCTTTTTATTGATGCACCACAAATTTATTATTTATTGATTGCTCCATATGCATTTTTTACGTTTTTCTTTTCACTTTTATTGTATATTTTGTAGAATCTTTTTTATTTTTTTGTTGTATTTCTATGATAAATTTAAATATTTGCTATTGGCTCCCGATGACTAAACCGGCCCATAATTGCGGTTACATTGTTTTTGGAGAACATTTAGTTATGTTTTTAATTCCCATAAATTTTATGATACATGCCCTAATTGATTTGTATCGTGTAATAATTATATAAGAAACTATTTAGATAACATTTTCCCCACTTATTATTGTTGATTTGATGACGATCATAACTGTGTTAATATTGAAGTTCACTTATAGATATACAGACGTCTCGTACTTCAACAGTACTGCATGTTTCGGAGTAATTATCTTCTTTATTATTATTCTTTGTAGACTTAGTTATTATTTGTTTTTTAAGTGACCAAATGATAAAGCAATTACATATTATCGCTAGAAGAGGTCAAACGTTCCCGAACCAACTCGACATCATTCTCTAATCTTTGTTTTTATTACTATTAAATTGCGGTTGTAATTTAAATGGCCTGAATAAATTCACTGAAGTATCACTTTAAAGGGTTTTAAACATGTCTTCTCTATTTGAAGAAGTTAAATTATACTTAATTTATCGTGAATAATAAATAAAGATAACACATATCGATGTATTATATCCCCACGATTAAACTATCGTTGATTTGATGACGATCAAATGTGTTTATTTTCTTCATTTTAGATATTCGCTTGTACATTTTACGTAGTCTGTACGTTTATTGGAGTACGAATTGGAGGTCTTGGTTCGTAATCTTCATATACCATTACTTATGTTAGCTCAGTCACATGATCACGATCGAATCGGTAATAAGCGACGGGATAACGATTATCGTTAACATGGATGTTCAACGTTTCGCGATCAACAATGGAAAACACGTCGGTTCTATGTCTTACAGATCGGGATTATTAATTCGAGCGCTTATAGTACGCGTACTCCAGTTCTGTACACATGTTACTACCGAGACCATTTCCTTAAAGATTTATCTGATTAAAAATAGCAAAAATCTATCAAAAAAATATCAACTTTGTTATCAGTTTTCTCGAAAACTAAGGGTCAAATAAAAAAATAAAAATCTACAAAATCGACTCCAAATATTATATAGATTCACTGGTTTCCCACTTGTACATGTATACTATGTATACATAAACATTTTTCTCATCATCATCATCATCATACCATATCCGCTCCCTATGCGGAGCATATGGAATCCACAAACTGCCTCCAGGCCAAGCGATCGGCCGCCAGCCAGCTCCCGTGCATTCTCCCAAGTCAGATCCACTTTACTCACTTTAAATAATTATTATATTAACAATATTTTATCAAATTATTCCCTTTTATTTACTAGCTTTATTGCTTTTTACTAATAGTTTCATATTATAAATTCAATGAATCGAATAAAAAAGCAACTATTTAATTGTGATAATCAGCACAAACCTTGATACACGCAGTTAATAAGTAAAAAAAACTTCTTAAGTAGATTTGATGGTCAAATTTAAGGCACGTTTTCACAGAGGTATTTATTCATTTGTATTTAGGTACATTAAGACCTTATTCATTTCTTATGCTCTAAAATATATCTGGTTCTGGTCTCTAGTGGTGGAATCGTGGACCCTGGGTGCTTAGCATAAACTAACATCGAGATTTAAATCGAGATCTAATTCATTACTTTGTATGGAAAATCATTGCCAGCAAATAAATTTTTACAGTGATTTTCCATAAAAATTGATGAATTCGATCTTTATATTTCGATCTCGGTTGTTTGTTTATGCTAAGCACCCAAGATTGGAATCTCTAGGATCCATCGCAATTACGACTATCCCTTTTTATCAGGGACCGCTTTTCATATATCGACTGTAGAAGTTTTTTAATTTTTTTAATATTTTTTTATTTATTTAATACATTGTTAAATCAAATTTACAAAGCTTAATATCACAATAATTATACAATATGACAATAACGCTATACCTCACCAATAAAAAAAAGCTCTTGTGCTTGGTGAGAGATTATTTACGTATAGCGATTATTTAAGTGATTTGATGTATGCACATAGCATTTGTGTTTTTTAAAATCTTAATAAAGTAAAAATACTGAAAAGTAATAATAAGTAAAAATAATAGTAAGTAATAATAATACGTATTTAAATAACATAGCTACACCAAGAAAGATGGGTTAAGATAATCTAATCCGCTTCAAAAATCCTTTGTGTAAACGTGCCTTAACAAAAACAGAGATATCAGTAGGACTACCACAAGTTAATGGAACGCATTCAGACAACCTTGCGCAGTAATATTGCTCCCAAATATTGTACCTTATATGACCTTAACCGCAATCTAGGTCACAATACTCCATGGGCCACTTGTCTTTATATCAAGTTACGGCGAGTTTACATCAAGTCGTGAATGAATGCGGTAGAAAATGTCAGGTTGAAGTCGAGTGAAAATGAAAGGAGCAACCTCTAATAACCGGAATTTCAGAACAATGCGCACTTTACACGAGCGGAGGAAGCAAGAGAAGTATGCCAGGACAGCGTGGTGTGGCGTTCTATCCTCTCTGCCTACCCCTTCGGGGAAATGGCGTGATGGTTAGTTAGTTAGTTAGTTAGTGAAAACTGTGGTTTCTTGCTCAGAAAACTGTACAATGTACGGTTGGTCAAAAGACGCGCTGCCCAAGTAACAATTTTTAGTTCTAAAAAGGTCAGGGATCCGCCACGATGAGAAATCTCTGGTAACTTCGTCCAAACGAGGATCGGAAAATAGAAGGACTTATCAGAGCTGGACTCAACAAGGGCGGGAAATGACGATGAAGGACCACCAGGAAAGGCGAAGTATCCTGGAATACTCTGGAAACACCACGTCGACACAAAACGAGGGGGCACAGCACACTATTACTCACTTTCACCGAGGGGGGTTTCGGGGATTGGTTTCTGGAAGCTTGGAGATGGAGCGAGTATGACGAGGGGATTTTGATGGAAATGAACGAGGTCTTGGATTTAACAGGAAGAACGGATGATGACGAGTTCGAGGTAATGTTGCTGCGCTGAGCGAATATTCAAGACTGAATTGGAGTTGGAAAACAGGTGACAAAACGGACTGGAATGGATGAAGGTAGAGAATAAATTTTGGAAGGAATTCGAATTACCTATCACCAGAGAATATCAACAATGGCCAAACCAGGTCTAGAACCTAACTATGACCTTTTTATAACTAAATTGTTACTTGTTTGTATACATACGTATATTTTTTTAATCGCAATCGTAAGTTATTATCGTATGTTTGCACGCAGGAAATTGTTAATATAGCTAATAATGTAAACATGAATGTGTCCAAATACTTGTAGACAAAAACTGCATTTCACCCATTACTGGCTAACATTAAATTGCAATTCGACATCTCAACACAGACGAGAAGCTTGGAAGGAAATATGAATATCTAGGCGTTTACAGGGCTAATGGTTCGACTATTGGCAGATATGGATATTAACTGCTAGATAAAATGGGGAAGTTTGTTACACATCAGTTGACAGGTCATAAGCTCTGTAAATGCCTAGATATCCATATTTCCTTCCAAACTTCTCGTCTCTGTTGAGACGTCAAATTGCAATTAAATTGTATTTGTTTTTTACATTTATATATCAATTTATCAATATCAAATTCTACTTTTACATAAAAAACATTAACTGTCAGGTCAGCCAAACGTCGCGCGCAACATTCAATATTCCATCCAGTTTTCGTCTTATACGGGACAGTTTGCAAACTGCACAAGAAACTGAACAGTTTTCTGTCCCACGTAAAGTGCGCATAAGAATTGATTTTTAACATATCATTTATTTTATTTGTATTTAGTTTATTAAAGAACTCAACCGCAGCTCAGTTTACAAAAGACACAAAACAAATTAAACGAATGACAAGCCAATAATCAAGTACAAGGAAATCCATGCAATCTTTATTTTATTTGATATTATTGATATCTCAACAGAGACAGAGAAGCTCTGGAAACGAATGTGGGTTATCTAGGCGTTTACAGGGCTTATGACCTGTCATTGGCTGGGTTAAGTGGCCACTTGATGTATTACAACATTCCCCATTCCGCCCGTCATCTGACAACCATGTATGACAAATTAATCCCTGTAAACGCCTAGATAACCCACATTCGTTTCCAGAGCTTCTCTGTCTCTGTTGAGATATCAATAATATCTGATATCAGCCCAGCATGGGTATAATCCAGTAATTTGTCTACAAGTATTTGTATTCATTCAAAATGTTGTTCATATTTATTTTATTTATTTATTTGGCTTAAACGGCCTTAGGGCTTTTCCTTTTTTTTTGTTATATTTCACAGTACATGCGAAAGATACCTACATTCATATTTAATTTGGCAAGATATACTAATGTGATTTATATTTTAATTGACAATTGGGAAAAATTCGCAAAAAAAAAATTAAAATCATAGAAATACTTTCCTGCAATTTTTTTTTTCAAAATTTAAAAAAAAAACACAAAATCATCAGTGCAATCCATTTGTCAATCGGATATTAGTATGTGAGATACGGTTATTTAAAGTTTGAGTTTTGTAAAGGTTTTGTATGAAATGTAAACGGTAACGTCATCTAGGTCGATCATATCATATCTCGCTTATTAATTAGTTAATTTACAAACGGATTAAAACTTGTTGTTTGGAGATTTTTGGTTTAGGTGTAGAAAGTACAAGCCTTCGAATAAAAATCACTATAAGGGGTGTTTTCATAAAATTTTCTATAAATATACGCCTCCACCACTTATTATCAAATTCCACCGACTAAAGACTCCAGCACTCAGGCTGATACATGAAACGTGTACGCAAATGTCTAGTGATGACGTAGATGTCTATTGATGACGTTGTGAGTGACGTAGTGGGTTACTAGACACCTAAGACACGGTAGTATTTTTTGAGTATGGAATATCACTTCTCTGAAATCATGTTCGAAGGTAAAAGCCCTTTGGCTTTGTTGCGATTTTTTTAATTATATAAACAAATGTTTAGTTTAAAAAATGCTTAACTATCTTCTCAACAGATGTCACTATAGGGAAAAAATATTTAAAATATTAAAAATCTGTCGAAAAACCAACTCGCATGTGGGTTCTTCAGTACAAACTCAACATATATAGAGTTTCAAAAATTTGTCATATTTGGTTGTCAGATGATGGGCGGAATGGCGAATGTTTGTAATACATCAAGTGGCCACTTAACCCAGCCGATGACAGGTCATAAGCCCTGTAAACGCCTAGATAACCCACATTCGTTTCCAGAGTTTCTCTGTCTCTGTTGAGATATCAATAATACCAAATGTTTAATCTATTTTTTTCTTGTTACAGATATCGATTGGACCTGTCTACTATTTACAAAACAAAGAAACAAGATTAATTAAAATATGGTGACAGATTCGGTCAACAAAATACATAGCTTAGTTGATAAATTAAATAGCTATTACTTGAATTACTGCAAGAGGACTTATTTAAAACATTACTTAAAAAATAAATAAGTATAATTTTAATTTAAGTGATAAATATTGTGATTCTTAAGTGCCTTAGATTATTTTTTTTTATGGTTGGGATCTGTGATAAATTTAATTAATTATAACTAGTGACTTTAGTAAAATTTCCACAATGGGTTTACATAAGCAATACTTGAGGGTGGGTCAGAGTGCTAGGAACAAAGTGTTCGGAATAAATCCTGAAACTGGATTTGCGGAGAGAACCGGAAACACCCCTCTCAATATGCTGATATCTGAACAAGGGAAAATCAACCACGGTAAGTCAATTTAATTTGTCTTTATTTATTAATTTTATTATTTTCATTTGTTAATTAATTGGATTGTATATTTATTTATTGAAATTAGAGTGAAACAAGAAATTTGAATTTGTTAAAATGGCGATAGCTTGAAACAGGTGGAAGAATTTGTATATCTGGGAAGCATGTTATCTAGGGATGGAAATATGGACAAGGACATTGAAAGGAGGGTTAGTGCCGGTAACAGAGTTAATGGTACCTTAAAGTCGGTAGTATCTAAAAAATGCTTATCAAAAGAGGCTAAATTCGCAGTGCATAATGGAGTTCTGGTACCAACTCTTATGAATGGAAGCGAAGTATGGAGTTGGAAAAATAAGGACGTAAGTAGACTGAATGCTGTTGAAATGCGATCTATGTGTGGTAAGACTATGTATGATAGGGGTACCAATGTCCAAATTAGAGCAGAATGCAAGGCTGAGATAAGCGTTATCGACAAAATTAAGAAAGGTCTTTTACGATGGTTCGGTCATGATGATGAAAAAACGGCTAAAAAAATATATGATGCGACGGTGCCTGGATATAGAAGTCGAGGAGGGTCGAGAAAGACATGGCATGATCAAGTAAAACAAGTGCTTGAAAGTGGGCACGTGAAAAGTCGGAATAATCGGCGAGCGTGCATGAAAAGATGTGAAGGAGAGAAGAAAAGTGTGCCGGAACAGAGTGCTGTGGCGTTCTATAATCTTTGCCTACCTCTTCAGGGAAATGACATGACGGCTATTTAGTTAATTAACTGGTCTACCCACGGATGTAAATCTTGTAAGATACACTTGCTCAGTATTAAATTTATTACGTTATTTAAGAATATCATCATAATGACCGCGTCGGGAATCAAGCCCGCGTTTTATTCGTGATAGCCCAACAGGCAAGCCTCTACGCCACCAGGCAGACTAAACGAGGCATTTTAAAACTAAACAAATAAAATTTAAAAAATATTATATTTATTATTACTACATAATTTACATGGACTAATATTATTTTCATATACATTACACTTTTTTTTCCTAACATTATTTTCCTAGTGAAATGAATGAACATTATACATTTTTCAATTTAGCTAATTATATTATATTAATAATACACTAAAATTTTTCACACGTATAGGTATTTTCTTCATTTAACCCTAAATAACTTTACATTTTGTTCATTTCTTATTTCATCTGGAATCTCCTCATACATTTTAATGCCCTTATACATGAGACAATTCTGTGACATAGTTTTTTCTTTTCTTTTCTAACTTTATATTTTTTGAACCTCTTGTTGCATATTTATAAAAAAGGTCATTGTTTTTTTCAATTTGTTTTGAAAATATCTTGGAATTATCCCTTTAACAATTTTGTTAATTTCATTATATTCAACACTATATTTAATTCTTTGGTCTACTGACATAATATATTTTTAAAAAATTAATGTTTGTTCTTCTACTGCTCTGCAATATGATTTGCATGGCTTTGTTTTGCCAAATTTGTATTTTTTTTTAGCTCTCCTTCATTACTAAGGTATAATATAGATGAGCAGTAGCCTATTTGTGGAACAATTATACTCTTGTATATTAGAAGTGATGTTTTTTGATCTAGTTTATTTCTAATTCTTTCTAATAAAGAAACCTTTTTTGCCACTTTTTTGATTGTGTAATCTGCATTTTTTGTAAAAGATAATTTAGAATCAATCTGTACCCCCAAATATTTTAAATTTCAAAGTTTTCAAGGGTTTCTCCATCTAATTCTACTTTATGTATATTTTGAGTATCTTTTCTATCCCCAATTATCAATTATCATATATTTCGTTTTTCCCACATACCTACAGTTGATTGAAAAGATTTAAACTTTTAAAAGCAAATCGTTTTATGATTTGGTGTTCTAAGATTCCTCAGTCTATTAGGTATACAGGCTTAGTTAGTAAGAATGACCCACTTCGTAAGTACTTTATATAAACTCGATGCATTTCTGTATATACAGGTGGATTTTATTTAGCAAATTGTTATTAGAATACAACTGCAACTACTGCTTTCCTTTGTCAACAACTGAAAGTGCATAAGGCACTGCATTGGTACGCCAAGTGCAGTTGTTAATCTTAATACAGTATTAATACAGTTCAGTATCAATCACGTTAGTTCGAGAGCTTCAAATTCCTGGGAGCGTACTGAGCGCCGTATTCAACAGTATGAAAGCTGTCTGGAGATCGGATGTTTACTCGGTTAAAACAAAATGCCACCTTTATAACTCATGCATCACACCTGTTTTCCTCTATGGCTGGCTGCAAATCATGGCACCTAACCAGGGCCCAAAATAGCACACTTCCGAGTTTTGAGAATAGGTGTCTTAGAAGAATATTAGGTGTGCGGTGGTTTGACTTTGTAAGGAACACAGAGGTGAGGCAATGGACACAGCAACCCTTGGTATCTACTGTCACCCGGCGAAGGCGTTTCAGCTGACTAGGCCATATACAACGTTAGCCTCCCGAGAGCCTTAACCATGCTTGCCCCTTTTACAAGGCATCAGGTTCTCGGCGTCCTGGTCGTCCACTGTTGACAATTCTTCGGCAGTTTTCGTCAGAGCTGCGGGACGAGGACTAGGCTTGGGACTTTTTTCAGTATTATTCGGGTATATCATAAAAACATTTTTTATATTTTTATTTAAAAGATATTAAAAGTAAATAAAATAAATATATTAATAAAAATGAGCCCTGTATGTATTGTAAGCAGTTGTCCTTGCGTTCAACAGTATTGCCTTTGCGTACATACTGAATTACTTGTTTGGTTAGAAGAGACAGTAAAAACATAATTGTGAAATATTAATAATAATTATTGGATAAAATGGCGTTCTATCCTCTCCGGTTACTTACTCAAGCGAGATATAATCCAACATTTTGGGTCGTGTTCAAATACTTGCACACAAATCTGGATTTTCTCCCAAGGTATATATTTTTATTTATATCCTTACAGAGATGAGGTAGATTTTTTTCAAATTCAGGAATATGGATATTCGAGCGTTTACAGGGCTTATGACCTGTCATTGGCTGGGTTAAGTGGCCACTTTATGTGGGTACTACAACAATCCCCATTCCGCTTCTTGATTCGTAGCATAAATACAAAATCAAAAATGTTACCTGGTGTGGATATTCGCTAATAAGCGGAATGGGGAATGTTGAAGTAACCCAGCCAATGACAGGTCATAAGCCCTGTAAACGCTCGAATATCCATATTCCTGAATTTGAATAAATTCTACCTCATCTCTGTAGGGATATAAATAAAAAGAGATATAATCCAGTAATTTGTCTACAAGTATTTGAATACATAAAAAAAAATGTTGTTAAAAATATTTACTGGTTAAAATATAAACTAAACAAAAATTGGAGAGAAATCTTCAGGCGTCTTCTAGTAAGAAATAAAGCTCGGTAGAGCCTTACCTACACTAATAAAGATAATGCTTAGCAATCTTCTCACCAGATAGCATAGAAAATTTCTGTAATGCGGAACGACGAAGACGAGTTCAAAATGTAGTTCAAAAATTTGTCATGTATGGTTATCAGATGATGGGCGGAATGGGGAATGTTGTAGTACATCAAGTGGCCACTTAACCCAGCCAATGACAGGTCATAAGCCTGTAAACGCCTAGATAACCCACACTCGTTTCCAGAGTTTCTCTGTCTCTGTTGGGATATCGAGATATAATCATGTTTGTAAGGATTTTGTATGAAACGCGTGACGTCACGTATGTGGAATAAAAACTATAAATGATTGTATCTCGCTTATTAATTATCCGATTAACAAACGGATTGCACCGGTAATTCTTTGCTTTATATTTCTACATCCACAGAAGAAAAAAATCTACAAGTCAATTCTTTCGCATTTAGCCCCTTATCCAGCCATCACAATTAGACATTAGTTGGTCCACAATGTGTTGGTCCATGTAGCACTCTCTTGTCCTACCTAGAGCAGAGGTCTAATGCGCATTTAATAAGAGACAGAAATCACAAATTACAAGGCTTTACGATGTGTGCAAGGAGAGTGACCTGTTAATGAATGTGGAAAAATCGAATGTGATGGTTTTTGAAAGAAATGAAAATATGACTAAGTGTAAGATTGTAGTAAATGGCGATAGCTTGAAACAGGTGGAAGAATTTGTATATCTGGGAAGCATGTTCACTTGTTCACTAGTGATGGAAATATGGACAAGGACATTGAAAGGAGGGTTAGTGCCGGTAACAGAATTAATGGTGTCTAAAGTCGGTAGTATCTAATAATGCTTATCAAAAGAGGCTAAATTGGCAGTGCATAATGGAATTCTGGTACCAACCCTTATGTATTGAAGCGAAGCATGGAGTTTGAAAAATAAGGATGAAAGTAGATTGAATGCAGTTGAAATGCGAACTCTCAGGTGAATGTGTGGTAAAACTATGTATGATAGGTGCACTAATGTTGAAATTAGAGCAGAATGCAAGCTGAGATAAGCATTTTCGACCAAAATTAAGAATGGTCTTTTAAGTTGGTTCGGTCATGTAGAGCGAATGTATGATGAAAAACGGCTAAAAAAATATATGATGCGACTGTGCCTGGATGTAGAAGTCGAGGAAGGCCGAGAAAAGACATGGCATGATCAAGTAAAACAAGTGCTCGAAAGTGGGCATGTAAGAAGTCGGAATGAAGATGTATGAATGTGGAGGAAGCAAGAGAAGTATGCCAGGACAGAGTGGTGTGGCGTTCTATTCTCTCTGTCTACCCTTTCGGGGAAATGGCGTGATGGTTAGTTAGTTAGTTAGTTAGGAATCTGTAAAGTTTCTTGTTCAGAAGTCTGTCAAAAGACACGCTAAATAATATGTATATTTTTAAAGCGCGATCGTAAATTATTATCGTATGTTTGCACACAGGAAATTGTTAATATAGCTAATAATGTAAATATGTTATTTGTTTTTTACGTTCTTAAAAGCATTCAATATGTCAATATCTTACATAAAAAAACATTAACAATTCAATATGACACACAGTTTTCGCTTTATACGGGACTGTTGCAAACTGCACAAAAAAATTTACAGTTTTCTGTCCCGTTTAAACCCGCAAGTAGAGATACGTACAGGGTTTAAATAATGATGCTTCATGAAGGTAAGATGATCAGTCCTACGCTTTAGTACCCTTCCAAGGTAAAATCACACATGAAATATTAATAGAGTATATTTTTCCATAAACATAACAATTAATGTCATAAAATCACCTGAATTCACATAAATTTAATCGACGTAAACAAATAAAATATTGAAATTGAAAGTCTTCTGAGTTTTGAGATTAGGTGTCTTATTAATTTTTTCGTATATTTTTTACGACCATAGGGCATTTTACATATACATTTTTTAATTTATTACAACAGTAGGTAGCTATTTTATTACCGCCAAGATGATGGCATCCAGACCACTCTGTTCCCCTAAAATGCCATAGGATTTTGTGTTGAAAAAATCAATATATTGTTAGCAAACTTGTGAGCCAGTGCGCGTGCGGACTTAGAAGAATATTAAGGTGTGCGGTGGTTGACTTTGTAAGGAACACGAGCAACCCTTGTAAATATCCTTTACTGTCATCCGGCGAAGAGTTTCGGCTGGCTAGTCCATATAACTATACTACGCAATTGCCCTCCGAGAGTCGCCACCATGCTTGCCTATTTTTCAAAGGTATCAGAGTTCCTGGCGGCGGCCTGGTCGTCCACTGTTGACAATTCGTCGGCTTTTTGCGTCAGAGCTGCGGGACTTTTATATGTTTATTTTATTTTATACAAGACAATTGTTTCGCCTTGTTAGTGACGTTATCAAACTAGGATCCAACTCCCATAAAAATACGAGATCACGAATGATGCAAAAGCCCACTTGATACGGGATAGAAAACTGTACAATATCTGTACAATAGAAAACTGGAATATTGAATGGCCGACGCAACGTTTGGCTGATCTGACAGTTGATGTATTTTAAAGTAGATATTGGTAGGTATATTGTATGCTTTTGAAAACATATAATAAATTTACATTATTAGCTATATTAACAATTTCCTGTGAGCAAACATACGATAATAACTTACGATCGCGCATAAAAAATATCCGTATTTAGCGTGTCTTTTGATAGACTGTTCAATTTTCTGTCCCGATAAAGTAAGCTTTAATAAAATAGCCACACTATTAAATAAAAACCAATTTCCTGGAGTGTCTTTAATTCAATCTAAAACCGTTTAATTATTCGACTGCACTGTAAATCTAATTACGTGTGTATAATCAATAAATAAATGTAATATAACAATATTTATAGGTATGAACTTACAGCAAAATGGGTCAATTTCATAACTATTCAAACAATTAAGTGTATTGTATTTGCATCACTTTTACCTGGAAAAAAATTGGGTGAATGGAACAACGTTGGCTTCTTGGAAATCAATTTAAAGTGCTTAAGCACAATAATATAATCAATGCAGACATTGCATAACATGATTCGTAATCTTTTTCGTATTTTTTAAGTACGCATGTATCTGTTTACGGTTTTCTTTTAAATCAGAGTTA
>JAGVSP010005976.1:0-46047 GCA_022494985.1 Micrasema minimum
TACCTATAAGTTATAAGTATGAATTTTGTGGGATATTTTTTTTTTTGTAATATATTAAATTTTTTTCGTAGGAGAGCATTTTATAGTTAAGAAATCGCAATAAAATGTAGAAAGAAAAAAAAAACATGTAATTTTTTTTTTCTAAAAAAGACAATTGTAATGTTAATTTTTCATCTTAATCAATGTATAAAGTAATTAAATTATAAAAATACAAAGTAAATTTACATATTAATAAAATGTATTTTGTCCATTTTTTTTGTAGGTTCGCAGCAATGTGCGAAAATTTATATTCAATATGAAAGGGGCGGAATTTTTCCTGTGAATGCAGTAAGATAGGGCAAAACATCGCAAATCCTCCGGTGCCATCCGTTCGTCGATCGGATGATTAATAAACGAGATGAACAATGAATTATGATGGATAATAATTAATAAACGTATGGATGGACGTATGTCCGCGTCCCGCGGCTCTGACGCAAACTGCCGACGGATTGTCAACAGCTGGGTTGCTGCGTCCGTTGCCTCACCTCTGTGTTCCTTACAAAGTCAAACCACCGCACTCCTAAGACACCTATTCTCTGCTCTCAGAAGTCTGCTATCTTGGGCCCTGGTTAGGTGCCATGATTCGCAGCCACAGGTGTGATGCAGGAGTTATAAGGCGGCATTATGTTTTAACCGAGTAAACTTCGGAAACATTTCTTTCTAGCGCCAAATTTGAACTATTGTACCCCGCGTATTTTTAATCCGACCAGCGAACGGATAGCTCTGATGGTGTTGTGTTTTTTTTTGTCTGTTTTACTGCATTTTAATAATAAATCCAGACCTGTCTATGTAACTTTTTTTTTAGATATAATTCTTGAGTTGATTTAATTTTTATATTTCACTACGATACAATTATTCTAGGTTAATGATTTTTTTTTCAATTTTATATATTTTCAATTATCTGTAATCTTTATTTTACTATGTAGTACCTATAGATGTTACATTTTTGTTTTATTTAAAAATCTGTTAACTGTTTTTTCTGGTTGGGTTAATTTTATACGCAAAAAAAAAACATGAAAAAATACGTGTTTTTGATATCCCTCTCATTTAATATTCTAAATAAGGCAGTGCCCTTAGTTCATTAGATAATAAGTTTTTGCTTTTTTGTTTTAAATGTTAAGAGACATTTAGCACGAATTAATAATGAAAAATCGTATCTTTAAAAATATGTTTTGTGTTAATTTTTAATCTAAATATTATGTATGGTACATTTATTTCCAATACAACTCTTTTATATATTGAAATAAATAATAATGGTGAATATCACACAGTGTTTAGAGGCAGATTGGTGAATATCACACACAGTGTTTAGACGTTTAGAGGCAGATTGGTGAATATCACACAGTGTTTAGAGGCAGATTGGTGAATATCACACAGTGTTTAGAGGCAGACTGGTGAATATCACACAGTGTTTAGACGTTTAGAGGCAGATTGGTGAATATCACGCAGTGTTTAGAGGCAGATTGGTGAATATCACACATTGTTTAGAGGCAGATTGGTGAATATCACACAGTGTTTAGAGGCAGATTGGTGAATATCACACAGTGTTTAGAGGCAGATTGGTGAATATCACACAGTGTTTAGAGGCAGATTGGTGAATATCACAGTGTGTAAATAAATCACTCAGACTACAAGTAGCGGCCGATCATAAGCCCTGTAAATGCCTTCATATCAGATTTAACTAACAATATGTAAAGTGTTGTATTGGGAACCTCTACTAAAATACTATGTAATAATTTAGTAATATATTTTTATTGTTTGTAAATATTTTTCCCATTTTGTAAATTGTTGGAATAAAAAAAAGGCACCCCTTATTTGCTTTTATAAAAAATGTTTGATTATTCTCCTTAACCCTTAATGTACTGTGTTTACTGCATAATACACGATGTTCGTACGAAATTTCCGAAACATGCCGGTAAAAAATATTTTTAATTAGGTCATTTTTATATTATTTGAACGAGTGGCCCAGTGGGCAGCGTCGCGGTCTCTGAGTCCAGAGATCGTCGGTTCGAATCCCCACTTTGACACGACTCGATACCTATTTTCAAGCACAGGCCGCTTAGGCTTTATTGAAAATAGTATTTACAAATTGAAATATGTGCAAATATCATAAGATTGCATAGATTTTTTTTTATTTTAAAAAATATTTATAAAAACAACATTACATAGACAAAAATAAAGAATTTTCTTTTTTTCAATCCAATGCTCCCTCTAGGAGTTTTTACAATAAACTCATTTAGGGCAAATAAAAAACACATATTCATTTTAGTCTAATACGCACTGACACAAATTAAACACAATATATTCTTAAAACTGAACCAATCCAATGAAAACATAAAACCTCAAGAAACAATAAAGTGAATTGTTACAGTAACAGCAAAACCATATACTATTAACGTATCAAATATTTATTTAACTAACTAACCATCACGCCATTTCCCCGAAGGGGTAGGCAGAGAGGATAGAACGCCACACCACTCTGTCCTGGCACACTTCTCTTGCTTCCCCCACATTCATACATCTTCTCATGCACGCACGTCGATTATTCCGACTTCTTACATGCCCACTGTTTTACTTGATCATGCCATGTCTTTCTCGGCCTTCCTCGACCTCTACATCCGGGCACAGTCGCATCATATATTTTTTTAGCCGTTCTTTCATCATCCATTCGCTCCGCATGACCGAACCAACGTAAAAGACCTTTCTTAATTTTGTCGATAATGCTTATCTCAGCCTTGCATTCTGCTCTAATTTCAACATTAGTGCACCCCAACCTGCTCAAGGAGCTGGCCCAAATTTACAGTAATAGGGATATTAGTTATTCTACCCCTTTTTAGTCATTAGTTACAACTACCTCCGGCCCAACCGCAGGTACAAAATGACTCGCCATTCTGTGTGACGCATGCGACAGGATTCTGTATTATCGGGTGGGGATAGTGGCAAATAAGAACTTATCGAAAGAAGCAAAATTGGCAGTACACAACGGAGTTCTGGTACCAACCCTTATGTATGGTAGTGAAGCGTGAGAAGGATGAAAGTAGACTGAATGCTGTTGAAATGCGATCTATGTGTGGTAAGACTATGTATGATAGGTGTACAAATGTCCAAATTGGAGCAGAGTGCAAGGCTGAGATAAGCATTATCCACTAAATTAACCTTTTACGATGGTTCGGTCATGTGGAGCGAATGAGCGACGAAAGAACGGCTAGAAGAAGTTTAAATGCAAGTGTGCCTGGATGTAGAAGCCGAGGAAGGCCGAGAAAGACAACCTGGCATGATCAAGCACGACAAGTACTTGAATGTGAAAAGTCGGGATAATCGTCGTATGTGCATGAGAAGATGTATGAATGCAGAGGAAGCAAAGGAAGTATGTCAGGACAGAGTGGTGTGGTGTTCTATCCTCTCTGCCTAGTGGCGTGTTAGTTAGTTCTTCTACAATTAGCGGAGTACATTCCCCCTAAAATATTGGCTAAGATTTAAATCTATAAATATGGATAGCCGCTATGTAAATTCGGCGTCCTAACTCCCTAACAAATTATAAGTCACCGAGTGGTCTCAACGCAATCTTCGCGTATGACTTTGTTTTTGTAAAATGGATAGTAGAAGCAAGGATGTTTTTAAGCTATTTTCTTCCGTCCTAGGATGATTGAGTCAAAGGGAAACAGAATGATTAATAACCAACATTTTGAGTGTGTCCAAATACTTGCAGACAAAAACTGGATTTCACCCATTACGGGCTAATAATTACAATTTGACATCTCAACAGAGACGAGAAGTTTGGAAGGGAATATGGATATCCAGGCTTTTACAGGGCTTATGACCTGTCATTAGCTGGGTTAAAGTTTTTGTCTTCAAGTATTTGGACACACTTAAAATGTTGTTTATAAAAATTAGCTGGTAATAGTTATAATCATAACAAATTGAAGATGACCTGTCATTGGATGGGTTAAGTGGCCACTTTATGTACTACAAAATTCCCCATTCCGCCCATCCCTGATAACCATATCATCATACCATATCCGCTCCCTATGCGGAGCATATGGAATCCACAAACTGCCTCCAGGCCAAGCGATCGGCCGCCAGCTCCCGTGCATCCTCACAAGTCAAGTCCACGTCCCGCAGCTCTAACGCAAACTGACGACGAATTGTCGACAGTGGTCGATCAGGACGCCGAGAACCTGATGGCTTGTGAAATAGGCAAGCATGGTGGCGGCTCTCGGGAGGCGTGCGTAGTATATGGGCGCCGGATGACAGTAGATACCGCAGGTTGGGTTGCCTCACCTCTGTGTTCCTTACAAAGTCAAACCACCTGATCTTCTAATAATAACTTCTGATAATCTTCTGATCATACCTCTCCCGGGGGGATGCACTATAGTGGCCTATGCGGACGACGCTCTTCTTTTATTGTCTGGTGACAGCAGACGGGAGATCGAAAGCAAAGGCAATGTAGCTACTAACAGGGTTCTGGAATGAATGGGGTACTAGAAATAGACTAAACTTTCTCGCCGCATAAGACCATGGGCCTAATGCTCAAGGGAAATCTGGACAGAGGGAGGAACCCGTAATAAGGATGGGGGGAGTCAGCGTTAGGTTCACCGACGTGGTGAAGTACCTGGGAGTATATCTGGATCGGGTCGGATCTTTCTTGGCGCACGCGAAATCTATATCGGCAAAGGCAAGCACACTGTTCATGAAGGTCCGACGCATTAGCGGCGCGACCTGGGGATTGAGAAGTGCGGCTGTCAGGACGATATATAGAGCGACCTATGTTGCTCAACTGACCTATGCGTCGCGTGTGTGGGTTCACAAAGCCCACGCGGGAAATGTACCGAGAACCCTGCTGAGCGGACAGAGACCGCCTTTACTGGCGCTGACTGGAGCCTACAGAACGGTGTCTCCTGTCCTTGCTGGGGAACTCCCAGCAGACTTGGAGGTGGTGCAGTCTGAGGCGGCTAGGAGACTAAAAAAGGGAGAACAGGTAGTACATTTTGGGTTAACCTTACATATGAGACCTGGCGACTCTCTCGGTGACCTGTTGGAGGCCCTGAGAGATAAAACTTGGGAAGTGGCAGAGGAGGTGGGACGTCGAGCGGAAAGGCCGCTGGACGTACTCATTCTTCCCGAGCATCCGAGAGAGAATGGCTTATGCTAAGCTGAACCTGGGTCATCATGTAGTACAAATGGTAACGGGGCACGGAGAATTTAGGGGAAAGCTCCATGAGTTCACCCTAGTGGCGGATCCTGGTTGTGCGTGCGGGGCACCTAACCAGACCGCAGAACACATTCTCTGGCATTGTCCTATACTGGAGGATTGCCGGGAGACCATGCTGGACGGCATGACCGAGGTTATGAGGCCGGCGTGGAATCCGGACTTCTTTGCAAACAGGGGTAATTTCGAGCAGCTTGCGCTGTTCGTGGATGCCTGGGTGCAGAGATGGGATATTCTCAGGGGTGAAAACCCCCCAGTAAAATGGAGCCTAAATACCAGGATTAAAAAGGTAGAAGTAGAGTCTGCATGAGTAGAACAATAGGTGGTGAAGGGACATGGACTGAACTGGCATTTGTGCACGTTTCGTTCCGTAAAAGGAAGTATCTAGAACTAATAGATTGCTTAGTGGGGTAGTCCCCGGGGAGACTTGGTGTGCCTTTGCACGGGCGGCCCGTCCCGGGCTGTTTGTGTGTGTGCGTGCGTGGAGGTCTCAAAATTATATCCCATCCCTCAACTCGGTTGTATTGTGTCTTTTGTAAGGATAGGATGGTCTTTGGATAGGTATTGTGATAAGGTACGGCAGGGGACGTATGAAATAGTGTCTGCCAGATAGGATGATAGGATGATGGTGTGAGATGCACACATGCGTTCTGTCCCCTCCCCTCTTTTCCCTAATCCCCCCTCCATTGAGACCCTGACCGCGGATGCACGGGTGGATGTCTGGGATGGGAGGCCTGGCGAGGCGGGATACTGGTCTCCACACGGGTGGTTGTAATTACTAAAAGTCAAACCACCGCACACCTAATATTCTTCTAATGCCCGCTTTATATGGGACAGTTTCTTGTTCAGAAAACTACACAGTTTCTTGTTCAGAAAACTGTGCAGTCTGTCAAACTTCTGTCAAAAGACACGCTAAATATGTGTATTTTTGAAACGCGATTGTAAGTTATTATCGTATGTTTGCTCTCAGGAAATTGTATATTTAGCTAATAATGTAAATATGTTATTGGTTTTTTACGTATTTAAAAGCATACAATAAACCAATGTCTACTTAAACGTTTAGGTACATAAAAAACATTGACTGTCATGTCAGCTTAAATCTGACACTAGCACACAGTTTTTCATGCAGTTTTAGCTTTATACGGGACCGTTTTCAGACTGCACAGAAAACTGTGTAGTAAACTGTCCCATATATAGCGGGCTTAAGACAGCTATTCTGAAAACTCAGAAGTCTGCTATCTTGGGCCCTGGTTCGGCCCTTATAACGAATTTTCGAAATTTGTATACATATAATATTTATATTGAACTTGCGTTTGTAATATCACATTACAAGTAATTGTCTCACTAGTGACATTTCGACGCCTCCTACGTATAATATCGTAATCCACAAAATGCGATTTTACAGGAGGAGCATTTGAAAATATTTTCGTTCATATGCATTGGTTGTAGATACGACAAATTACGCCCCAAAAAAGCCCTTATTATTGGCAATTTTTTTTTGTTTTGGTAGAATTATAGATATAGTTAAATACAGACGAAATCCACCAAAAACTCAAAATCGACGATTTGTGGGTTACGATATTATACTTAGGAGGCGTCGATCTGTTGAGAACATTGTTAACCATTTGCCAATACTTTCATTCATAATTTTTATTTACAAAATTCACTTGCCCAAAAAAAGCCATTTTATTACGTTGGTATTAATTAGACGCACGCTTGTTTAGTGCAATGATGTTTATAAACAACATTTTGAGTGTGTCCAAACACTTGTAGACAAAAACTGGATTTCACCCATTACGGGATAACATTAAAATGATTTATCGCTTGGATAATGAATGAGAAAGCAGCAGGTAGGTACTTGGGCCATACATTCCGATACAGTGTTGCCATGCACGCCTGAAACGCAGTAGTGACGTCATTACTTGCGGCTACAGGGCCGGGGTGAGGGAAGGGCAACTACTAATTTCTAATCTAATCTCTATCATATGTTAGGCACATGAAAGTAAAACATGATTTTTCTTCCAGTTTTGGTACCTTAAATATCCATAAATACATAACTAAACTAACTAACTTACCATCACGCCATTTCCCCGTAGGTGTAGGCAGAGAGGATAGAACGCCATACCACTCTGTCCTGACATACTTCCTTTGTTTCCTCTACATTCATACATCTTCTCATGCACACACGCCGATTATCACGACTTTTCACATTCAAGTACTTGTCGTATTTGATCATGCCAGGTTGTCTTTCTCGGCCTCCCTCGGCTTCTACATCCAGGCACGCTTGCATTTAAACTTCTTTTAGTCGTTCTTTCATCACTCATTCGCTCCACATGACCGAACCATCGTAAAAGGTTAATTTAGTGGATAATGCTTATCTCAGCCTTGCACTCTGCTCTAATTTGGACATTTGTACACCTATCATACATAGTCTTACCACACATAGATCGCATTTCAACAGCATTCAGTCTACTTTCATCCATCTCACGCTTCACTACCATACACAAGGGTTGGTTGGTACAGTTTACTGTCTCTGTATAAAGCTAGCTTAACACATTGGACCCCAAATATGATGTAGATTCACCAGTTTTCGGGTTGTACTGCGAGTTCTGTTACTCCATGTATAAATATTGCCCATCTCCGATCCGCCCCTGACCGCGTGGCGGATTTTCAAAATATTCCCTGACCCGAAATATTATGGAATAACGCGTCATAGGGCGTTTTATAATAACCGAATTTCAGTTGCGTGTTTCCACACAAACTGTTATGTTCGCGTAATACTGTTCGGTTATATTTATATTATTAACCCTAGCAGCTTTGTATATTTATATTTACAGAAAAAATCCATTGTATTTACAAAGATATGCATAATAGGGATAACAAGCAGTAAAAATAAGTGACAGAACATTAAACTGGTGAAGCTAAGACAGTTAGAATAAAATGTGGACACACTCAAGACAGGATCGGGTCTACTTCAGTGAATGTTGAAATCTTGATAGACTTACACCGAACAAGTCCAGATCCCGTCTTGAGTTTACAATACGACACAATCGAGACAATGGGGCATGAAAACCATAGTTAGTTTTGTGGTGACTAAGGAACAGCACGTCATTATTTCTCAACCTACGGACTGGAATACAGAAAGTCACGCGAGTCAGTAAAGATGGTGCATCTATCATGCAATTTAGCTATTTCAATATGAAAATGGAATCAATGTTAGATCTAGGCTTTTGAAGACTAGAGATTCTCAACATTGAGTCCATATCTTCATAGGTGTAATCATCTCTCCCCAGACCGATCATCCATGCTAATTTTCTGAGTAGGCGGTGTTGCGCCGATTCAATATTCGATACGGCCTACATAGGAAGAAGTTTGGTAGGGAATATGGATATCTAAGCGTTTACAGAAAGAATATAAATTTTTGATTTGATCCATAGTTTTCGAGAAAATTAAGTAAGAAGTTCTTAACGTCTAATAAATCGATGAACGCCGGCTGCACACACGAAAATGGATGACTCATTGTCACGTTCCGCCTGAGCCGAGTGTGCAAGCGAGAGCGCGGAACAAGCGATAGAGAAGCACGATCGGCCTAAGCGTTCGGTTTGTGACGCATCTATCTCCCTTCCACCCCATCGGCCGATGCGTCCGAGAAGAAGGGAGACAGCAGCAGCACACAAGCTACAAAGCGAAAGTGAAATTAACGAGTGCAAAAAAATGTTAATTTATGGAAAAAATTGTAATTTTCAATTAACTCCCGCTTTGTATTATACAAAATAATGATAATTCAGTAATAATAATTCAAATCAATCCATAAAAGTATGCTGTTTTTCATTAATGTTTTCTTATGACGTTATCACGTAAAATTATCCTCCGTAAACCGACTTTACAGACAGCCAAAAGTTTATGTTTAGTTGAAATGCGATCTCTCAGGCGAATGTGTGGTAAAACTATGTATGATAGGTGCACTAATGTTGAAATTAGATCAGAATGCAAGGCTGAGATGAGCATTATCGACAAAATTAAGAAAGGTCTTTTACGTTCGGTCATGTGGAGCGAGTGGATGATGAAAGAACGGCTAAAAAAATGTATGATGCAACTGTGCCTGGATGTAGAAGTCGAGGAAGGCCGAGAAAGACATGGCATGATCAAGTTAAAACAAGTGGGCATGTAAGAAGTCGGAATAATCGACGTGCGTGCATGAGAAGATGTATGAATGTGGAGGAAGCAAGATAAGTATGCCAGGACAGAGTGGTGTGGCGTTCTATCTCCTCTCTGCCTACCTTTTCGGGGAAATGGCGTGATGGTTAGTTAGTTAGTCAGTTAGTTAGTTAGTTAATTATTATTGGACGAGCAGTTGAGGGTTAAATATCGTGTTAAAATATCGACCGGTTTCGGGGTTGTTGCGTGATGGATAGAAGTAGGTATAAGTCATCGGTACTCCGGAAGTCGAATAAATACTTCCACTCCTATAAGAGAGTTAATTCATATTACATACATACTCTAAAATAGACACGACCGAGGTTATTCTGTAATAACAATAGTTAATGTAATAACAATGCCATGTCATGTGTAACAGCTCGTGTCAAGATGCCCAGATCCCCCTGGCTTTGTCAGGACGAGTCATCGAAAGGGTAGAGAGCTTCAAATACCTGGGAGCGTACATGACAGAACACAGAGTTCAGAAAGAACTGGGAGTGCGGCTTGGAGTAGCGGGCGCCGCATTCAACAGTATGGAAGCTGTCTGGAGATCGGATGTTTACTCGGTTCAAACAAAATCCGCCTGCATCACACCTGTTCTCCTCTATGGCTGCGTATCGTGCCACCTAACCAGGGCCCAACATACCAGACTTCTCACTGCAGAGAATAGCTGTCTTAGGAGAATATTAGGTGTGCGGTGGTCTGACTGTGTAAGGAACACAGAGGTGAGGCAACCCAACCTGCGGTATCTACTGTCATCCGGCGCCCATATACTACGCGCGCCTGTCGGGAGCCGCCACCATGCTTGCCTGTCTTACAAGGCATCAGGTTCTCGGCGTCACTGTTGACAATTCGTCGGTAGTTTGCGTCAGAGCTGCGGGACGTGGACTTGACTTGGGAGATAGTATTAATTTAAGTAAATAAAATTTATCGAAAAAACGATTGACTTTCTTACTCAATTTTCATATGGAATCCACAAAATGCCTCCAGGCCGAGCGATGGGCCGCCAGCTCCCGTGCATCCTCCCAAGTCGAGTCCACGTCCCGCAGCTCTGACGCAAACTGCCGACGGATTGTCAACAGTGTACGACCAGGACGCCGAGAACCTGATGCCTTGTAAGATAGGCAAGCATGGTGGCGGCTCTCGGGAGGCGTGCGTAGTATATGGGGAAACGCCTTCGCCGGATGACGGTAGATATCAAGGGTTGCTGTGTCCGATCGCGCTTAAAAAATACACATATTACAATTTGACATCTCAACAGAGACGAGAAGTCTGGAAGGGAATATGGATATCTAGGCGTTTACAGGGCTTATGACCTGTCATTGGCTGGGTTAAGTGGCCACTTGATGTATTACAACATTCCCCATCTCACCTAGTATTTGATATCCATATCTGCCAATATACAATAAAATGGCGCGACGCTTCACATGTGAACACTCTCCTGTCATCTATTGAGAAAATTGCTAAGCATTTTAGCAGAAACCTTTATGATTGCAAGTGAGATTCTTACCGAATTATATCAGTTTTTGTCTACAAGTATTTGGACACACTCAAAATGTTGTTTATAAAAATTAGCTGGTAAAAGTTATAAGCATAACAAATTGAAGATTCATCTTCAGGCGTTTCCTAGTAGGTGATATAATTCGGTAAGAATCTCTTGCAATCATAAAGGTTTCTGCTAAAATGCTAAGCAATTTTCTCAATGGATGACAGAGAGTGTTCGCATGTGAAGCGTCGCGCCATTTTACTGTATATTGGCAGATATGGATATCAAATACTAGGTGAAATGGGGAATGTTGTAATACATCAAGTGGCCACTTAACCCAGCCAATGACAGGTCATAGACCCTGTAAACGCCTAGATATCCATATTCCCTTCCAAACTTCTCGTCTCTGTTGAGATGTCAAACTGTAATTATTAGCCCGTAATGGGTGAAATCCAGTTTTTGTCTACAAGTATTTGGACACACTCAAAATGTTGTTTATAATACACATATTATTTAGCGTGACTTTTGACAGAATGTACAGTTTTCTGAACAAGAAACTGTTCAGTATAAAGTTTGTCTAATTCCATTTGATCGATTGCCTAATAAAAGTTTATTTTTATTATATTATTCATGTGTAGATTAGATTTGTTATTCTGATATTAATTTTAATACGTATTAAAGCAATTATGTGCGTGTTTTGTTAATAATTTGGCTGGGCTTCAGTCCACGCAATCACAACGCACCATGGGTACTTTACTGCGCTAATTCTCTATTGGCCAATAGCAAGTTACTGCTAACACCGACCGTCCTGTCTCATTCTGATCGTGAGGATAGAACGCCACACCACTCTGTCCTGGCGCACTTCTCTTGCTACCTCCACATTCATACATCTTCTCATGCACGCACGTCGATTATTCCGACTTGTTTACTTGATCGTGCCATGTCTTTCTCGGCCATCCTCGACTTCTACATCCAGGCGCACTTGCATTTAAACTTATTTTGGCCGTTCTTTCATCGCTCATTCGCTCCACATGACCGAACCATCGTAAAAGCCCTTAATTTAGTGGATAATGCTTATCTCAGCCTTGCACTCTGCTCTAATTTGGACATTTGTACACCTATCATACATAGTCTTACCACACATAGATCGCATTTCAACAGCATTCAGTCTGCTTTCATCCTTCTCACGCTTCACTACCATACATAAGGGTTGGTACCATAACTCCATTATGAACTGCCAATTTAGCCTCTTTTGATGAGCACTTATTAGATACGACCGACTTTAAGGCACTATTAATAATTCTGATTCGCTTGGCTTGGAAGCAGACTGTGGAATCCATATGCTCCACATAGGGAGAGGATATGGTATGATGATGATGATGAAATGTGAGCTCCCAGGCTAATATATTGCTTAGTGGGGTAGTCCCCGGGGAGTCTTGGTGTGCGCTCGCTGGGTGTTTGTGTGTGTATGCGTGCGTGGAGGTCTCAAATTATATCCCATCCCTCAACTCAATTATATTGTGTCTTTTGTAAGGATAGGATGGTCTTTGGATAGGTATTGTGATAAGGTACGGCAGGGGACGTATGAAATAGTGTCTGCCAGATAGGATGATAGTGTGAGATGCATACATGCATTCTGTCCCCTCTCCTCTTTTCCCTAATCCCCCCTCCATTGAGACCCTGACCGCGGATGCACGGATGGATGTCTAGGATGGGGGGCCTGGCGAGGCAGCATGCCGGACGGGTGGTAGTAGTAGAAACTAACATTACCCTATCACTGTTAATTTGGGCCGACTCTGGTTGGTTTGGGTGATGGAAACAATGACAATTATAATACATAAGCCGAGACAGTGGTAGTAACGTAAATTCATCCGTATTTTTATCACACTAACAATCTTAAAATCGCGGTTTAGCTTGTTGAAAAAATCGGTAGAGTTGGCTGGACAGAAAAAAGACTCAAAAGTCTTTAAAGCAGTCTAGGGAAAGGGTGGGGCTTTTTATTGTGGAATCCATATGCTCCACATAGGGAGAGGATATGGTATGATGATGATGATGATGAAATGCGAGCTCTTAGGCGAATGTGTGGTAAGACTATAAGCACCATCCACAAAATTAAGAAAGGTCTCTTACGATGGTTCGGTCATGTGGAGCGAATGGATGATGAAAGAACGGCTCAAATAATATATTATGATGCGAGTGTGTCTGGATGTAGAAGTCGAGGAAGGCCGAGCATGACACGGCATGATAAAGTACAATAAAATTTATTTGATCAAGTACAATAAATTTTTGCGCTCTATTAAATTTAAATTAAATATTCCTATTGTAAACATAAATTATAACTTTTAAAATAACTTTCTGAATATACAAACATAAGAAAATAGAAGAATATTAAATGATTTGCTCTTTCTGTTCAACTGTAGCCAATCATCGACCAATTACAGTGCTAACTCACCGATACGAAGAATGCACGCACTGGCTAACAAGTTTGCTAACAATATTAATTTTTTTTTTTTTTTAACACAAATCTAGTGCATTTTAGGGAACAGTGTCTGGATGCCATCTCTGGCGGTAATGAATAGCTACCTACTGTGTAATCATTTTCAAAATGTCTATGTAAATGCCCTATGGGCGTAAAAACAATAAAATAAAAAAATAAATAAATACAAGAAGTTGAAATATTTGAGGCGCGTGCGTGAGATGTATGAAGTATGAATGTGGAGGAAGCAAGAGAAGTGTGCCAGGACAGAGTGGTGTGGCGTTCTATCCTCTCTGCCTACCACTTCGGGGAAATGGCGTGATGGTTAGTTAGTTAGTTAGATTCCCATGATACCCGAAAAGTCGACTTTTTTGAGTTAGTACAGTTTACTGTTCATAGTTCGAATTCACCATAAATTTGGTGCAGTATATACGAGTAGAATTCGGTAACATACGAGTATTTTACAGTATATTGAAAAATTATGCTTAAGTGGGTAAATTACTAGTCAATATAAATTAATATGTTTGTCCAAAATTCACCATAGTAGGTTGCATTAATTCCACTTCGAGGGATAATGTTACAATATAAAAGGTAAATTCTTGGAAAACAATTGACAATTATTCCCGATATCTAATTACATAATAATAAGCCAACAATGCAATCAAATTACATTGCATTAGACACTTCAGTGAATGAGTTTTTGTTTGTATAATAGTTTTGCATAGGGTTGTTCCCGATAGCATGAATATCCATATTTAAAGTATATTTTTACAATTCCAACGATATAAAACACAAAGATCAAAAATTTTGTTTTCATTTATAAATTTATGTTTTAAAAACACGAAATTACGAGTGACTTTCAACGCCCGTTATTGGCTAATGACGTCATACCCGTCCATTATAAAAGGCGGGAAATTCATTACGAAGTGAGCGCTCATATTGATGTGACGTCACACCGCATGCGCGCCAAATGGAGGATTTTGCGAGCGATTTGAAAAAGCGCTATTTCAAACCGCGCTAGAAAATTCATATGACATCGTAAAAAATTAAAAAAAATTCCCTTGCTATTGTTATTTTTCAATAAAATTTTTAAATAAAAAATAGAAAAATCGGAAAGAACCCAATTATTATTTTTAACAATGTTGTTAAAAATATTTACTGGTTAAAATATAAAGCAAATTGGAGAGACATCTTTAGGCGTCTTCTAGTAAGTAATTAAGTTCGGATGAGCCTTACCTACACCAATAAAGATTGATTGCCAAAAATGCTTAACAATCTTCTCAACAGATGTCACTAGTGAGAAAATCACTTGTAATGTGATATTACGACAGCCAGTTCAATATATACAAGTTTAAAAAAATTTGTCAAATATGGTTATCAGATGATGCATCAAGTGGCCTCTTAACCCAGCCAATGACAGGTCATAAGCCCTGTAAACGCCTAGATAACCCACATTTGTTTCCAGAGTTTCTCTGTCTCTGTTGGGATATCAATAATATCTACATAATAATCAGCCAACAAAACAATCAAATTACATTGCATTAAATACAGTTCAGAGAATGGGTTTTTGTTTGTATAATAGTTTAGCTATTTTTTATTTTTTAAACAAAAACGGCGCTATAAAAGCTAAGACAGTTGGAATAAAAATGTGGACACACTCAAGACAGGATCGGGTCTACTTCAGTGAATGTTGAAATCTTGATAGACTTACACCGAACAAGTCCAGATCCCGTCTTGAGTTTACAATACGACACAATCGAGACAATGGGGCATGAAAACCATAGTTAGTTTTGTGGTGACTAAGGAACAGTAGTAGATATTTGTGAAAATTATAACTTTTAAGGTATTTTTTAGGAAAAATTTAATGGCCTTTTATAAAACTTATCGAGACTAATATTACTACTATTACTATCCCCTATTCCGCACCCAATGGTGCATATGGCACTGCATTGGTACGTCAAGTGCAGTGTCTCTTGATCGTTTTATTACATAAAGGTAGGATGATCAGTTACACGCTTCAGTACCAGTCCAAGGTATCACACGTGTAATATAAATATGAAAATCACATGTAAATAAATATTACATGTAAATGAATATTTCATGTAAATAAATATTTCATGTAACTAAATATTTCACGTAAATAAATATTTCGTGTAAATAAATATTTCACGTAACTAAATATTTCGTGTAAATAAATATTTCATGTGCATAAATATTACATGTAAATAAATATTACATGTAAATAAATATTTCATGTAAAATATTTCATATTTCAAAGGACTAAAACAGTATTATTTTCACAGTAATTGGACACATATTTATTTTCTCCTGCATTCTAGGCTATTTCTTAATATTTTTATCAAACAAATATTGACAAATTTAATACTGATGGATTCCGCGCCTTCCGCGTAGATTAGCTTGAAAAAGTGACTAGTTTTTGTGGCTATTTTGAATCCAAGTCGTTGACTTAAGCTCCGAGTTTTAGTTTCTTTGTCGAGTATTGATTAAAACGAACCTTCGTACTTGGCTCGCGTGACTTAGCCAGGAATTTACTGAAGAAATAGGTTTACATGAACTTTCCAGCCGAGGTATGAATTAATCGATCTTAGTCAACAAAGAAATATTATCAAAGTCAAGCCTTGCATATTAACCGCTCTTGGCTAATATATTACTATCACTTTAATGCGCGTTCGCTGGCAAGATCTTACCACCGTCATGATGTGCAATAATAATATAAGGGATGGCAACGCTATCTAAGGATATAGGAGGGGGAGGATAATGTGGATAAGGACATTGAGAGAAGGGTTAGTGCCGGAAACAGAGTTAATGGTGCCTTCAAATCCATAGTGGCAAATAAGAACTTATCGAACTTGGGGACTTGTCAGTGTACAGAGGATAGCCACTTCAGGGACAGCCAGTGTTGGAAGAAAACTGGTAAAGCGATATCCACTCCATTCCAATCCAAATTCTTTGGTCTAATGCCCATAAGGCTTTTACACGTGTTTAATATGTTTTATGTTAAAAAAGTAGATTGAATTATTTGGGAAGTATGTTTACAAGAGACGGAAATGTGGATAAGGACATTGAGAGAAGGAAACGGAGTTAATGGTGCCTTGAAATCCATATTGGCAAATAAGAAGCTAAATTGGCAGTACACAACGGAGTTCTGGTACCAACCCTTACGTATGGTAGTGAAGCGTGGTGTTGGAAAAACAAGAATGAAAGTAGACTGAATGCTGTTGAAATGCGATCTTTGTGTGGTAAGACTATGTATGATAGGTGTACAAATGTCCAAATTAGAGCAGAGTGCAAGGCTGAGATAAGCATTATCCACAAGATTAAAGGGCTTTTACGATGGTTCGGTCATGTGGAGCGAATGAGTGATGAAAGAACGGCTAAAAGAAGTCTAAATGCAAGTGCGCCTGGATGTAGAAGCCGAGGAAGGCCGAAAAAGACAACCTGGCGTGACCAAGTACGACAAGTACTTGAATGTGAAAAGTCGGAATAATCGGCGTATGTGCGTGAGATGTATGAATGTAGAGGAATGGAACGAAGTATGTCAGGACAGAGTGGTGTGGCGTTCTATCCTCTCTGCCTAATGGCGTGATGGTTAGTTAGTTAGGATATTGTGGAATTCCCTTCAAGTATTATTATAGTATGCACCCTCCTAATTCGAAATCAATGGCGAACAAAGATGTTTATAAATAAATGCAAAAAAGAATCGTATGTTAAGGGTATGGTGGTGGTTTCCAGTACCTTTTGTATGAGAATGTTCGGGGACTTTGAGAAATAATAGTCCGGTACTAATCATTGTAAATATATTCAACAATCAGAGAGAAATATGTTCACGGAATGTAGCAAGACTTACAGTGCCGAATTAGAGAAAGTTATTCATATTATTTTTTCAATATTATCATTTTATTTTTCAAAAGATTTTTTTTTGTTTACATACTCGTAGATATACATTAAAAACACATATACGTTAAAAAAATATAAACAAAAATCCCACCAAGGCATAGCCTGTTGTGGGTATACTGTGAAAGTCAAACAGTATGCACGTGGCAAAAGAGAAAAAATAATGTCATGTAAAAATGGAAAAATAACAGATAATGTATATATAAAAAATACAGAAAAAACACAAAAAAAGTGTACAATACAGAAAAATTAAATTGCAATAATTAAGAATCTAGACACAAGGGTAACATTATAACATAAAAACATCCACCATCACCACTGTCCCAAGATGTGTTTTTTCTATTTTTTCTATGTATCAATATTTATGTTACCCTTGTGTCTAGATTCTTAAGTATTGCAATGTATTTTTTCTGTATTTTTCTGAAAACATCTGTATTCTAATTTAGTGTTTTTCACCAGTCGATGGGAGAACGTTACTCCCGAAACCAGGTAGTGTAGGTAAATTTTATTTTTATAGAATAAACCAATAGTAACACAAAACATTGTTTTATTTAATCATAATTTAAACAAGATAGTTAAAAAAAAAGAATACAAGATATTGGTATCTTTATACTGGAAGAAGAAGAGGGGAAATAATTATAATATATAAAATAAAAAATGACGTAGATTATGTTATAGTTATGGTCTTTATAGTAAGAATGATTCTACCTTTACACTGTGTATCCAACTTTGTGTTAATTTTTTAAAAGATAAAAAATTAGGAAAATTTGACAATGCCATTTTATTGTTATCCTAACAGAGATGTATTGTGCCGGTGCTCCTTTATGGATGCGAATCCTGGCACCTCACAAAAGCTCAGAATGCTCGCTTGTTGAGCTTTGAGGACAAGTGTCTGTGAAGGATTCTAGGCATTAGGTGGTTTGACTTCATAACGGACGCAGCAACCTCCAATAACTGGAGTCGTAAAGTCTATCTGGTTTGGGCATGTTCTCCGGATGCCTCGGGAGAGCCTGAACCCGAGCTGCCTCTTCTCTACGCCTGCAGGATCCCACCGTTCCGTCCTGGCAGACCGTCGGTGACCATCCTACGGAGCTGATGGATGCGGGCCTGACGTGGGAGGAGGCGAGAGAGCCGGCTGGTGACAGCGTCTCCTGGAGAGATCTAGTAATGTCCACATGCTCCACATAGGAGCGAACGTGGCGAAAGAAGAAGAAGAACAGAGACAGAGAAACTCTGGATGCGAATGTGGATTATCTAGGCGTTTACGGGGCGTCTGACCTGTTATTGGCTGGCATCCCGCCCATCATCTGATAACCATACATGACAAATTTCGAAACATCCCTACAATGAAAGCCCCACCCTTTCCCTAGACTGCTTTAAAAACTATTGAGTCTTTTTTCAGTCCAGCCAACTCTCCTTGTTTTTTTTTTTAACAAGCTAAACCGCGATTTTAAGATTGTTAGTGTTAAAAAAATACGGATGAATTTACGATTATGTACGCGAACAAATGCTTTCTTTGTAATCCTACCACTGTCTCGACTTATGTATTATAATTGTCATTGTTTCCATCACCCTAACCAACCAGAGTCGGTCAAAAAACAGTGGTAGGGATGTTAGTTTTCTACCCCGATCATTATTTATTAGTAATTACAACCACCCGTGTGGAGACCGGCATCTTCGTAAACAACATTCTATTCATCATCATCATCATACCATATCCGCTCCCTATGTGGAGCATATGGAATCCACAAACTTCCTCCAGGCCAGGCGATCGGCCGCCAGCTCCCGCGCATCCTCCCGAGTCGAGTCCACGTCCCGCAGCTTTGACGCAAACTGCCGACGAATTGTCAGCAGTGATGCCGAGAACCTGATGCCTTGTAAAATAGGCGAGCATGGTGGCGGCTCCCCGACAGGCGCGCGTAGTATATGGGCGCCGGATGACAGTAGATACCGCAGGTTGGGTTGCCTCACCTCTGTGTTCCTTACACAGTCAGACCACCGCACACCTAATATTCTCCTAAGGCAGCTATTCTCTGCAGTGAGAAGTCTGGTATGTTGGGCCCTGGTTAGGTGACACGATACGCAGCCATAGAGGAGAACAGGTGTGATGAAGGATTTCTAAACATCTATTAGTAGGAATGTGTTGTCACACGCCACTTCAGTGAACGGCTAGATAATCCACATTCGTTTCCAGAGTTTCTTGGCATGTCCGGACCTGGTTTATGCTAATGTCGCACACGAAACTTCTCAAGTGACCACGCCAACAAAAAGGTCAAATGACGACACATTAAAAAATCAATATATTTCTAGGAGTATAAGCGTATTTATATTATTAACACAATTTCACATCTCAACAGAGACGAGAAATTTGGAAGGGAATATGGATATCTAGGCGTTTACAGAGCTTATGACCTATCATTGGCTGGGTTAAGTGGCCACTTGATGCATTACAAAATTCCCCATTTCACTTAGTATTTGATATCCATATCTGCCAATATACAATAAAATGGCGCGACGCTTCACATGTGAACACTCTCTGTCATCCATTGAGAAAATAGCCAAGCATTTTAGCAGAAACCTTTATTATTGCAAGTGAGATTCTTACCATCTTACAATTTTCTCAATGGATGACAGAGAGTGTTCACATGTGAAGCGTAGCGCCATTTTACTGTATATTGGCAGATATGGATATCAAATACTAGGTGAAATGGGGAATGTTGTAGTACATCAAGTGGCCACTTAACCCAGCCAATGACAGGTCATAAGCCCTGTAAACGCCTAGATATCCATATTCCCTTCCAAATTTCTCGTCTCTGTTGAGATGTCGAATTGTAACTATTGAGTCTTTTTTCAGTCCAGCCAACTCTACCGATTTTTTCAACAAGCTAAACCGCGATTTTAAGATTGTTAGTGTGATAAAAATACGGATGAATTTACGTTACTACCACTGTCTCGGCTTATGTATTATAATTGTCATTGTTTCCATCACCCAAACCAACCAGAGTCGGCCCAAATTAACAGTACTAGGGTAATGTTAGTTTCTACCCCGATCATTATTTATTAGTAATTACTACCACCCGTCCGGCATGCTGCCTCGCCAGGCCCCCCATCCCAGACATCCACGCGTGCATCCGCGGTCAGGGTCTCAATGGAGGGGGGATTAGGGAAAAGAGGGGAGGGGACAGAATGCATGTATGCACCTCACACTATCATCCTATCTAGCAGACACTATTTCATACGTCCCCTGCCGTACCTTATCACAATACCTATCCAAAGACCATCTTAACATTAAATGTTAGCCCATAATGGGTGAAATCCAGTTTTCGTCTACAAGTATTTGGACACAGTCAAAATGTTCTAAACTAACTAACTAACCATCACGCAGAGAGGATAGAACGCCACACCACTTTGTCCTGGCACACTTCTCTTGCTTCTTCCACATTCATACATCTTGTCATGCACACACGTCAATCATTCAGAATTTTCGCATGACCACTATCAAGTATTTGTTGTACTTGATCATGTTATCTCTCTCTCGGCCTTCCTCGACTTCTACAATCCCAGACACACTCGCATCGTTAATCATTTTAGCCGTTCTTTCATCACTCATTCGCTCCACATGACCGAACCATCGTAAAAGACCTGTCTTAATTTTGTCGATAATGCTTATCTTAAATGTTGTTTATAATATTATTAATATTTCATGCGTGATACCTTGGACTGGTACTGAAGCGTGAGACTGATCATCTTACCTTCATGGAACAAAATGATCAATATACACTACTGCACTTGGTGTAGCGATGCAGTGCCCTGTGCTTTATTCTCGGCAGTTTGCGTCAGAGCTGCGGGACGCGGACTTGACTCGGGAGGATGCACGGGAGCTGGCGGCCGATCGCTTGGCCTGGAGGCAGTTTGTGGATTCCATATGCTCCACATAGGGATCAGATGTGGTATGATGATGATGATAATGATGATTTTTATATTAATATTTCATGCGTGATACCTTGGACTGGTACTGAAGCGTGAGATTGATCATCTTACCTTCATGGAATAAAATGATCAAGACACGCTGCACTTGTTGTACCATTGGGTGCGGATGAGGGGAAAGTAGAAGTTGTACCTAGTAGTTTTTTTCTTGGATCACTTGGGTGGTGGAAGGCCGCTTTTGCTTATATAACCCTCACAGTAATAGCGAACCTCGGTAATTTTGGCAAACGTTATTATTAATGGACTAGGTATATTTTTGTAAAATTATTCACAATAAACGTTTTTGTATTTAAATGTCCAATTATTATATTAAACCTTCGCTTTCCGATGATATTATATGTATTTACTACAAGTTTAAAATAATGAGAATTTCTATATTTATTTATTTATTTATATTGAATGTTGGTCACACAGTGATATTTTAGGTACAATGAACTAAGATCAATTTAAGGTAACATATACAACATAACATCAATTACGTGGACAACACAATGTACAAGACTAATTTCTGTGTATGTTGTGTTGTGGTATGTGTGTGGAGTGCGGTGCACGTGTTGGGAAATCTGAATATTTAAGCGCAGGAGACGACAAGTAAAGAGAAAGAGGATACCGCCGTCCTGGCAGACCGTCGATGACCATCCTACGGATGTATTCGGCGGAGCTGATAGATGCGGGCCTGACGTGGGAGGAGGCGAGAGAGCTGGTGACAGGGCTGGTGCTGGAGGGATCTAGTGATGTCCATATGCTCCACATAGGAGCAAACGTGGCAAAAAAGAAGAATAAGAAGACGATAAGTAGGTTATAATAAGATATTATTAATATCCCAACAGAGACAGAGAAACTCTGGAAACGAATGTGGGTAATCTAGGCGTTTACAGGGCTTATGACCTGTCATTGGCTGGGTTAAGTGGCCACTTGACGTATTACAATATTCCCTATTCCGCTTATCATCTGATAACCATCAGATAGGATAATAAGTTTGTTATAATTAGTTTGTAACTAAACGGATCCAAGTCGTGATATACAATATAATAGATACGGCCTCACAATTGTTGTATTCTTCCATTATAGAATAACGAATTACAGAAGAGTATTTAAATACATACTTATTAAAAGATTTACTGGTTAAAATATCCAGCAAATAAAATTGGAGAGACATCTTCAGACGTCTTCTAGTAAGTATTAAGTTCGAATGAGCCTTACCTACACCAATTAAGATCGATTCCCAAAAACGCTTAACAATCTTCTCAACATATGTCAAAATGCGGAATCACATCAATATATTCTCGAAATTTGTCATTTGTATGGTTGTCAGATGATGGGCGGAATGGGGAATGTCACTTAACCCAGCCAATGACAGGTCATAAAGCCCTTCCCTTCCAGACTTCTCGTCTCTGTTGAGATGTCAACTTGTAATTGTTGTCTTGTGATGGGTGAAATCCAGTTTGTGTCTACAAGTATTTGTACACATTCAAAATGATGTTAAACATATTTATATTGAATGGTCTATACCAGTGTTTCCCAACCTGTGGTCCGCGGACCCCTGGGGGTCCGCGAATATACGTATGGGGGTCCGCAGTCACATCTCTGGACCATTTGACAACTTTTTTTTAAAAAATACTTGTTTATGGACAGCCAACAGACATACATTTATATTAATTTCTAAAAATAACGTCCACTTATAACGACCACGGCACAAGAATACCAACTAATTGAAATTTCTTGTGATTCTGTATTAAAATGTTATTTTAAAGAATCCACTTTATTAAGTTTTTGGGTTTTTGTAAAGAAAGATTATAAGGATTTAGCAGAAGAAGCATTAAAACATTAACTGCTTTTTTCAAGTACGTACCTATGTGAAAAGGCATTCTCTGCTCTTGTTTACACTAAAAACAAATACAGAAATAGATTGCAAGTAGAATCCGATCTGAGACTACAACTGAGTAGTAACATCAACCCAAACATTACTAATTTACTTTCAAAACAGCAACACCAACCTTCACATGAATAGAGTCTGGTCAGGATATTTTTATATTAGCGAATAAGTGTTAAGATAAGACCCTATTAACCGTGTTGGTGTTGCTGTTGTGCGTTAATTATTAACGTATTTTTATTATTATTTTTTAAATTTTGTATTTGTAGTAGGTACTATTATAAAGTAAATGGTCCCAAAATTTATTGCTGTTTTTTTTTACTAAGGGGGTCCTTGAAAATTGTGCTTGATTTCCTAGGGGTCCGCGACTGAAAAAGGTTGGGAAACGCTGGTCTATACTGTAATTATACTCATATCATGCACTTGATTTTAACTTCTTGCCACGCTAACCCAACACACGCCAATGTCCTTTCCTCTAATACCTTAAGATAATTAACTAATTAACTAACTAACTAACTAACCATCACGCCATTTCTTTCTAGAAGGTAGGCAGAGAGGATAGAACGCCACAGCTCTGTCCTGGCACACTTCCATCGCTTTCTCTACATTCAAACGTCCTCTCTACATGAACGCCGATTATTCCGACTTTTCACACGACCGCGTTCAAGTATTTGCTGTACTTGATCATGCCATGTCTACGATTACGAATCAGATGATGTATGGATGTGGAGGAAGCGAGGGAAGTGAACCAGGACAGAGTGGTGTGGCGTTCTATCCTCTCTGCCTACCTCTTCCGGGAAATGGAGTGACGCGTAGAACCAGAGAAGTGGCTATGAATTTTTTTCTATTTTGGGCGCTACTTACATTAAAACTTAGTTAACTAACTAACTAACCATCACGCCATTAGGCAGAGAGAGGATAGAACGCCACACCACTCTGTCCTGGCACACTTCTCTTGCTTCCTCCACATTCCTACATCTTCTCATGCACATACGCCGATTATTCCGACTTTGCACATGACCACTTTCAAGTACTTGGTCATGCCAGGTTGTCTTTCTCGGCCTTACGCGGCTTCTACACCCAGGCACACTTGCATTTAAACTTCTTTTATCCGTTCTTTCATCACTCGAACGCTCCACATGACCAAACCATCGTAAAAGGTTAATTTAGTGGATAATGCTTATCTCAGCCTTGCACTCTGCTCTAATTTGGACATTTGTACACCTATCATACATAGTCTTACCACACATGGATCGCATTTCACCAGCATTTAGTCAATATATTAAGGTTTTAAAACTACAATTTTATGTATCGGATAATAAGGTCGATAAAATACAAAGGTTTTAGTAAATTATTTTGTGCCTGGCACCAACTTCTTAATACAAATCGTAAAAAATAACAAAACCAAAAATCTGCCCTACAAATCGGGCCTTTTGTACGCGCGCCGCTTAGGCGATATTGCATATTGTGCG
The DNA here is from genome assembly GCA_022494985.1 of Micrasema minimum. Lineage (NCBI taxonomy): Eukaryota > Metazoa > Arthropoda > Insecta > Trichoptera > Brachycentridae > Micrasema > Micrasema minimum. The sequence goes on from JAGVSP010005976.1 coordinate 24,655, forward strand.
AAGCAAAGTTTTGTCAATAACTTGGTTAAAAGATTTTCTGTTGCTCGATCACAGATCAGTACCGACTCGGTAATAAGCGACGTGATAACGATTTCTTACCCATGGATGTTTAACGTTTTCGCGATCACAATGGAACACGCGTTAAAAGTTATCGATCGGGATTATTAAACGAGCGCATACTAGTCGCGAACCATTTCCCGAGATATATCTTATTCGCACAAATCTTCATTCAATCTTTATTATAATTTAGCCGGTTTTTCGCAAGCCAAATATTGAGAAAAGCAGTCGACATAATAAAAAATCCGACAAGCGCGATGATTTGACGTTTGACGTACGGCCGCGATATAGCGTAGATCGGCTCCGCTCGGCTCAGATCGTCGATGCTCGGCTCAGCGATCGCAGTATTGAAAGATATGTCATTGTGATCGCTCAAATCGTTAGCGTTAGCACGTGAATAGCACGCTTTTAACTACGTCGATAGTTATCTGTGCTTGAGCTACTGAATCGGACTACAGAACAATTTTAAAAAAATTCTTTCATTCTTCGTTATTATTTTTTTCAAAATCATAATCTCCATTTCCCCACCCTTCCCCTAGACTGTTGTAAAGACTATTGAGTCTTTTTTCAGTCCAGCATAACTCTAGCTATGAATGCAAAAAATTAACAAGATCACAAGTGCCATCCGTTTTCAAATCGGATAATTAATAAGTGAGATATAAAAATTTAATGTTTGGACGGCTGTAAAAATTAAAAAATATTTTTTATGCAGAGAGGATAGAACGCCACACCACACAACCCTGGCACAAGTGTGCCTTGCCACAAGGGAAGTTCCTTGCTTCCTTTACATTCATACATCTTCTCATGCACGCACCGGATTATTACCACTTTTCACACGACCACCCTCAAGTATTTGCTGTACCTTCTTGATCATGCCATGTCTTTCTCGGCCTTCCTCGGCTCGGTTAATCAGCAGGTATGCGGAATAATTACGGGTAATTAAAATAGCGAAGAAAATACAAGATTGTTTATTTAATTTTTAGTGTAGTAAGTATGAAAGTTTGAGTAAACCTAAGACGAATAACGTCGTAACTGCGTTTTTAGCCGCGCCACCTGCAAGGAAAAAGAACGTATGTTTTAGAAAATTTACCTTCAAAATATTGCACTGGGAACATTAACTCAAAATTTTGATTTCACTTTCACTTTGTAGCTTGTGTGCTGCTGCTGTCTCCCTTCTACTCGGACGCATCGGCCGATGGAGTGGAAGAGAGATAGATGCGTCACAAACCGAACGTCCGTGCCTCACTATCGCTTGTTCCGCGCTCTCGCTTGCACACTCGGCTCAAGCAATGAGTCACGCTTTTTCGTGCGTATCGATTTATTAGACGTTATCACGTCAATAATGTAATCACATGTGTTTGTGTACGTATACATTGAAATGTTCTGAATAGGCGGCGTTTAGTTTTGGCAGAGGTGAAGTAACTTACTGCAATCGTCCGGCGAGTAGGTCTCCCTGTAGCCGAGTTTACATTGGCACTGGGAATTTCGGCATTCACTTCTGAAGGCATCGTTTGTCAAATAACATTGTGAAGATCGCGAACAGACTTCTTTCAATGCTGGAACAATGTAAACAAACGATAATGAGGGAATCCACTGTTTTCTAAAGTCTTTTTTTTCTATAAACGTAGTATTTAACTCGTAGCACAGTGGTAGCCCATTTTACTACTGTGTATGAGGTCGCCGGTTCGATTCCCGTAGAGGGTCAAGATGAAATATGATTTATTTACATGTTATTTTTACATTAATATTTCATGTGCGATACCTTGGACTGGGACTGAAGCGTAAGACTGATCATCCTACTTTCATGTAATAAAATGATCAAGAGACACTGCACTTGGTGTACCAATGCAGAAGCCCTATGCACCATTGGGTGCGGATAAGGGAAAGTAGTAGTACTAGTAGTATTTAACTAAGCAAAGAAAGCAAGCAAAGTTATTGATGAAGATACGATTTTTTAAAGTAGCACATTTCAAATACCGCGCCAAATACTACTATGTACCAAGTGCGTCATTTTTGCAGGAGTGACGTCATAAAACGGGCGGCTAACGGCATGGCACGGCTAACATATTTCTCCAGCCAATAACAAAACTGTCAAAAATTTATGCAAACGATTTCTCCAGCCAACTGTCACTTAAACTGTCAAAAACTGTTCTAGGGAGTTTGAATGGCGGCTATCTTTAAAAACGGAAACGGAAAACACTACACTTAGATACAAGGAGTGACGTCATTGTTTAAGATTTTGAAATGAATGCTATTTTCAACATTTTTTATATATTTTTGGGTAAATTATTGAGATATTTAATCCGACTTCAAAATTTTTAAATATTCGCGTCTACACGAAAGCATTTTTAAAATTCAATTCAGTGGATTTCCTCATTAGCAATCTGGCCCTAGATGTTAGCGAATTGATAATACATGAAGCAACAAAACTTGTAGTACAAGCTGAGCAAACTGGTGAATCTACATCAAATTTGGAGTAGAATGTGTTATACTCGTTTGTAATTTTTTCTCATTATTATGAGAGAAGAAAAAAAAATTGCTTCCGCAAAAAAGCAGGCACGCTCGGCTCGTAAATTCTTTTAGCCGTTCTTTCATCTTTCATTCGCTCCACATGACCAAACCATTGTGAAAGACCTTTCTTAATTTTGTCGATAATGCTTATCTCAGCGTTGCACTCTGCTCTAATTTCTACATTAGTTTACCTATCATACATGATTTTTCCACACATTCGGCTGAGAGGTGGCGTATCTAACTAACTAACTAACTAACTAACCATCACGTCACTAGGCAGAGAGGATAGAACGCCATACCACTCTGTCCTGACATACTTCCTTTGCTTTCTCTACATTCATAAATCTTCTCATGCACACACGCTGATTATTCCGACTTTTCTCATGTCCACTTTCAACTATTTGACGCACTTGATCATGCCAGGTTGTCTTTCTCGGCCTTCCGCGGCTTCTTCATCCAGGCACACTTGCGTTTAAACTTCTTTTGGCCATTCTTTCATCACTAATTCGCTCCACATGACTGAACCATCGTAAAAGTCCTTAATTTAGTGGATAATGCTTATCTCAGCCTTGCACTCTGCTCTAATTTGGACATTTGTACAGCTATCATACATAGTCTTACCACACATAGATCGCATTTCAACAGCATTCAGTCTACATTAATCCTTCTCACGCTTCACTACCATACGTATAAGGGTTGGTACCAGAACTCCGTTGTGTACTGCCAATTTAGCTTCTTATTTGGCACCATGGATTTCAAGGCACCATTAACTCTGTTTCCTTCTCTCAATGTCCTTATCCACATTTCCGTCTCTTGTAAACATACTTCCCAAATATACAAATTCTTCAACCTGCAACCTGCTAACAGCATTCAATCTACTTTCGTCCTTTTTACATAAAACATATGAAACATGTGTAAAAGCCTTATGAGCGTTATAAAAATTGGCAGAGCATAATGGAATTCTGGTAACCAACCCTTATGTATTGAAGCGAAGCATGGAGTTGGAAAAATACGGATGAAAGTAGATTGAATGCTGTTGAAATATGATCTCTAAAACTATGTATGATAATGTTGAAATTACAGCAGCAGAATGCAAGGCTGAGATAAGCATTATCGACAAAATTAAGAAAGGTCTTTTACGTTGGTTCGGTCATGCAGAGCGAGTGGATGATGAAAGAACGGCTAAAAAAATATATGATGCGACTGTGCCTGGATGTAGAAGTCGAGGAAGGCCGTGAAAGACATGGCATGATCAAGTAAAACAAGTGGGCATGTAAGAAGTCGGAATAATCGACGTGCGTGCATGATAAAGATGTATGAATGTGGAGGAAGCAAGAGAAGTGTGCCAGGACAGAGTGGTGTGGCGTTCTATCCTCTCTGCCTACCCCAACGGCGTGATGGTTAGTTAGTTAGTTAGTTTAGTTAGTTATAATAGGGTGTGCGATGGAGATGGTTTGACTTTGTAAGGGACACAGATGTGACCAACCCATGGTATGTTAATAAGACCAAAGAATCTGGATTGTAATGGAGTGGTTATCGCTTTACCAGTTTTCCTCCAACACCGGCTGTCCCTGAAGTGGCTGTCCTCTGTACACAGACAAGTCCCGGAACATTTGACCGTGGAGTTGTCTCCGACTGCTCAGCACTGGAATACGAGACAATTATAACAGTTTAATCCGTGAGCAATGAGGAAATCCACTGCTACTCGGAATTGAATTTTAAAATGCTTTCGTGGAGATGTAAAAAAATTGTATATATAAAAAATATTAAAAAAACGAGAGATGAAATATCCCAAAAACGCACCCAAAAATAAATAAAAAATTGTTGAAAATAGCATTCATTTCAAAATCTTAAACAATGACGTCACTCCTTGTATCTTAGTGTAGTTGTTTCCTGTTTCCGTTTTTAAACCCTGGCATTTTAATATGGAATACAATCTGAATACAATCTTCTATCGCAAAACAAGATGGGCCGCCATTCAGTCTCCCTAGAACAGCTGTTGTATAACTGACAGTTGAGTTGACGGTATATTATCTGTGCTCCGGCCGTCCTTTGCATAGATTTTTAGGACAGATAATATACCGTCAACTCAACTGTCAGATATACTGCTAACAGCTGTTCTAGGGAGACTGAATGGCGGCCATCTTGTTTTGCGATAGAAGATTGTATTCCATATTAAAATGCCATGGAACGCGGTCCACTTTCTTGAAATGTGGCTACGGGGGTTTAAAAACGGAAACCGGAAACAATACACTAAAATACAAGGTGTGACGTCATTGTTTATAAGATTTTGAAATGAATGCTATTTTTCAACATATTTTATTTATTTTTACGTGCGTTTTGGGATATTTCATCCCACTTCAAAATTTTTAAATATTCGCGTCTACACGAAAGCATTTTTTAAATTTCAATTTTCGGGTAGCAGTGGATTTCCTCATTACATGGGGTACAAGGGCGGTGTACAATATCTCCTTCGATAGCCCTGGCACTGTAAGCAGGGTGCTCGCTTCTTCTTACCACGTTTTGAAGAAATGCGGGTGATGGTAGATTCAATACAAATGCCAATCCAGGAAAATGACGGGAAAAGGGGACTCATGGTTTTCTCTTCTGCACGGGTCTTCCAAATTACACTTTTTGTTGGTTTTCACATGGTTTTTAACGATTTTGATAACAAGAGCACGGCCCGGCGTTATCGTTCGATGGGGGTTCGATTTTGTTTATGTATGTTGCTAGAGGTTGTGGCGGAAGAAATGACGTCACGCGGGCGACGCGAGACGAACAAACGAGCCGAACTACACCGAACACGGTCGGACAATAGCCGAGAGATATTTTGACATTCTGCGTGACCACTCGTCGATTTGGCGCAGATTTCTTCTCGCCAACTAAATTATTTTTTTCATTTCCATTATCCATTTCAATCGTAGTTAAATTAGTTGAGTTTATTGTATTTTCATTGTATTTGCTTCTATAAATTCTGTGTAATAAATGAGCACTGTAAAACTGTAAGCATCTTTCATTTCTCTTTTTGTGCACCCACATAAAACCATATCCACCAGGGTAACTAATCCTGGTGGCACACAAGGTTGTTGACTCGACTGTCTTCTGTCTTCCGAGTGAGAAGTTCCGTTGCAAAGGTAGAAGTAGAGTTTTTGCATGAGTAGAACAATAGGTGGTGAAGAGACATGGACTGAACTGGCATTTGTGCACTAGTTTTGTTCCGTAAAAGGAAGTATCTACAACTAATAGATTGCTTTGTGGGGTAGTCCCCGGGGGGACTTGGTGTGCGCTTGCTGGGGCGGTTTGTGTGTACAAATTATCCCATCTCTCAACTCATTTGTATTGTGTCTTTTGTACGGATGGGTGGTCTTTGGATAGGTATTGTGATAAGGTACGGCAGGGGACGTATGAAAATAGTGTCTGCCATATAGGATGATAGTAGGTGAGATGCATACATGCATTCTGTCCCCTCCCCCCCTCCATTGAGACCCTGACCGCGGATGCACGGGTGGATGTCTGGGATGGGGGAATAACGGTCTCCACACGGGTGTGGTTGTAATGACTAGTAAATAATGATCGGGGTAGAAACTAACATACCCTACCACTGTTAATTTGGGCCGACTCTGGTTGGTTTGGGTGATCTGGAAACAATGACAATATATAAAACATAAGCCGAGACGGTTGGTAGGGGTACTACAAAGCATGTTGTTCGCGTATAAATCGTAAATTCATCCGTATTTTTATCACACTAACAATCTTAAAATCGCGGTTTAGCTTGTTGAAAACAATCGGTATAGTTGGCTGGACTGAAAAAAGAACTCAATAGTCTTTAAAGCAGTCTAGGGAAAGGGGTGGGGCTTTCATTGTAGTTTCGATTGCCTGCCGCTAGGAGGGGATATGACATGGGACAACAGGAGAAATTGACATTTGACGAAATATTAATAAGTCAGTCCTGGACATGCGGGTTTATCTTTCAACCAACATCATCATCCTACCATAAACGCTTTCTATGTGGAACATATGGATTCCACAAACTGACCGGACAAACAGGCTTTACTTACATTGATAGCACGCATTATTGCCTTTGGCAACGTAGCCAACAGAGCATTCACATTGCATCAACCCAGTGTAGTTTCCGCAAATACTGTGTGCAACAGTGCATTCTGCATCCAGCGTGCATTCGCCACCAATTACTAAAAAAAAAAACAAAATAACACATCAAAATGTGATAAAAATAAACGAAAAATCACAAAATCTTTGGTGTTATCCGTTTTGGTGTTATCCGTTAACGAGGGTAGTTAGTATAAATAATCATCATCAATCATACTCCATATCCGCATCCCTATGTGGGCATATGGAATCCACAAACTGTCCTTCAGGCCAAGCGATCGGCCGCCAGTTCCCGCGCATCCTCCCAAGTCAAGTCCACGTCCCGGAGCATCTGAGACGCAAGCTGGCCGACGATGTTTGTCAACAGCGGACGACCAGGACGCCGAGAGCCGATGCTTTGTAAAATAGGCAAGCAATGGTGGCGGCTCCCGACAGGCGCGCGTAGTAATGGGGCCGCCGGATGACAGTAGAAACCGCAGGTTGGGTTGCCTCACCTCTGTGTTCCTTACACAGTCAGACCACCGCACACCTAATATTCTCCTAAGACAGCTATTTCTCTGCAGTGAGAAGTACTTGGTATGTTGGGCCCTGGTTATTAGGTGCCACGAACTCGCAGCCATAGAGGAGAACAGGTGTGATGCAGGAGTTATAAAGGCGGCATTTTGTTTTGACCGAGTAAACATCAGATCTCCAGACAGCTTTTAAATTGATAAATATTTTTGATTTGTGACTTTTTAAAGTTTGGTAATAATTTTTGAACCAACATTTTTGAATGAATACAAATACTTGTAGACAAATGACTGGATTATTACCCATGCTGGCTTGATATCAGATATTATTGATATCTCAACAGAGACAGAGAAGCTCTGGAAACGAATGTGTGTTATCTAGGCGTTTACAGGGCTTATGACCTGTCATTGGCTGGGTTAAGTGGGCCACTTGACGTAATTACAACATTTCCCATTCCAAAAAAATGCTTTAACAATATTCTCAATAGATGTCACTATAGAGAAAGAATATTAAAAATATTCAAAATCTGTCGAAAATACAACTCGCAAGTGGATTATTCTGTACATCTTAGATATATACAAGTTTCAAAAATTTGTCATACATGGTTGTCAGATGACAGGCGGAATGGGGAATGTTGTAATTACGTCAAGTGGCCACTCAACCCAGCCAATGGACAGGTTCATAAGCCCTGTAAACGCCTAGATAACCCACATTTCGTTTCCAGAGCTTCTCTGTCTCTGTTGAGATATCAATAATATCTATAATATTATTATCGTAAAAATGATAGTGATAGTGTACATCAGTGATGCCTGCCGAAAAAATAAATCTCGGTGTGGTCAGGCGGAAAAAATAATCTCCATCGGTTCTTAAGAGTAGGTACCTACTCGGCGCGGCTCTGTGGGCCTCCGTAAATTAGGTTGTTGTTTGTTAAATTCATTGATTAAAATTAATACATGTATTAATGAATAATCTTCAACTAAGTTGAACATTTTATTGAATTTTTCACATCGGTTCTTAAGAGAAGGTACATACTTACAATCATGCCATATTTTTTGCACACTGGTAAACTCTGAATTCATTGCTAATGACTTTTATGTGACAATGTGACAGGTGAGAGTTCTAAAAGTTTGTTGAGTATTGTTTTTACATGTTAAGAAAGATCAATTTAACAATAATATCTGAATTTGGTAAACCTATATGGGGGTAATTGCGTACTCGGCATTTTAAAAAAATCTGTGTGCTATGCCTTGGAATACAATGAACCTTTCATTTAAAACATAATTCAACAAACATTTTTAACTCAAACAACGGAACCTCAACAATTAAGTATGCTATCTAATTGTTAGTGAGTTTAAATCATTTTCAGACCACATCTGATCGACCAGTATTTGGTGGCCAGAGCATTTCAGGTGGAGGATTTCATACCGGGACATTGTGTGGAGAGAGTATTTCTTGGTAAGATTACTGCTTGGTTATATGTTATTGATGAGCAAAAAAAGAGGATTGCTATTCACATTGTGTGACAAAGATAAGTATCGTTCTACCAAAGATAAGGATAATGTTATTTCTGCAGAGCTAAGGTTTATTATTTGGTGATAAGATTATTGTTTTAGGTGGAGTGGAGATTTTTGTCAATTTTTGCCGGTTTGCAAAAGAGCTTCCAGAGGACAGTTAGTATGCGATGTGCATTAAAAGTAGTAAGTTTTGGTCTCATTTCAGAACCTTTCATTTTAGAACATAATATGCGTGCTTTAGATAGTGAAATAGAATTTTCTAGATGGCTTTTAGATTTGGGAAATGGGAAAATTCTTCCTCCTGATGGAGCCCCGAGTTCATCCGTTCTAAATTCTAAATGCAAGTATTTCACAAAATGTTATTATAAATGTATATACAATGAGTCACATCACACTTTCAGATGTCGAGTCTTTTAGCAAAAGAGCTATACTATTTCCAAAAAAATGAGCATGTTAATTTAGTAAATGAAGAAGTCCTTAGCAGGTTAGAAGGTGAGATGAAAAATTTTAGATTGAGAATTGTCTTCTTTTTCGTGGAATATAAGGAAATTAAAATTCTGCGTTTATTTATAAAAATATTTGGTTAGTGGTGCCTTTATTGGTTTGTTGTGTAAGAATTTAAGTATCTACATAGGAGTTTTGGTGTATTTATTTTAGTTTGTTGTGTTGTTTAGTTTTAGCATAAGAAACAATATCTTTGAAAAATGAATTTTTAATTTTTTTTATTTAATAAAAGTCACTATGTGGCAATGAATTCAACTGAATATACAATGAATATATTTTTTATTATATTTGTAGGTAGATAAACTAATTTTGGTGAGGGGTTTTCTTACTTTCGTGATACCTTGTGTGGGTGTATGAGGGTAGGTGTCGGGTGGATGTACGTGGGGTGAGTTAGTGTGAGTAGGTGTGTGGATGAGAGAAAGAGAGGGTGCTTGTGAATGAGAGAGGGTGTTGGGTGTGTGCGAGTGAGTGTGAGTGGATGTGTGGGTGAGAGAAAGAGAGGGTGGATATGTGTGTGGGTGTATGATGTATGGAGGGTGAGTATGCATGAGGAAGGGTGCGTGTGAATGAGAGAGGGTGTGGATGTATGCGAGTGAGAGTGAGGGTGTGTGAGTGGATGTTGGGTGATGAGAGAAGAGAGAGGGTGAGGTATATGTGTGAGGGTGTATGGAGGGTGAGTGTGAATGAGAGAGGGTATGGATGTATGCGAAGTGAGGGTGGTTTCAGTGGATGTGTGGGTGAGAGAAAGAGAGGGTGGGTATGTGTGAGGGTGTTAATAGAGGGTGAGTGTGATGAGAGAGGGTACGGATGATATGCGAGTGAGGGTGTGTGTGTTGTGGATTTGTGTGGGTGAGAGAGTGAAAGAAGAAGGTGGGTATGTGTGTGGGTGTATGAGGGTGAGTATGAGCTATGCCAGAGGAAGGGTGTGTGTGAATGAGAGAGGGTGTGGATGTATGCGAGTGGAATGTGAGGGTGTGTGTGAGTGGATGTGTGGGTGAGAGAAAGTGAGGGTGGGTATGTGTTGAGGGTGTATAGATTTATGTGTGAAAAGAAGGGGTAAGGTCTATGTGATGTAAGAATGTGAGTGAATGGGAGACAGGGTGTGTGTGTGTGAATGATGAGAGAATGGGGCGAGGGTGTAAAAAGATGAGTTGCATGTCTGGGGTCCTACCCCCCCCCCCCCCCCCCCCACCCCCCCCCTGGTAGAGGAGGTGAGAGAAATAAGAGTGAGTGATGAAAGAATGGGTGTATGTGAGTAAGAGATGGGGCGAATGCATGTGGTGTGTGTGTGTGAGGATGCAGTTTCTACTCAAGCCTCGGTCAGGCGGCTTTGTGGGCCTCCGTAAATTAGGTTTCTGTCGGCTGGGACTTTTTAGCCAATCAACTAAAGGTGGAACACCCAAAAATCGAGGCGCGTAAGCGCCGAAAAGCCCCGCAGGGCTAGTTTGGTAATAATCCCCTATAAATATATGAAGCGGCATGTAATCGCTTAGTAGGGAGAGCACGAAAATGGGAAACGGCTCTTCTGGTGAATTCTTGTTCGAAGGTTTGCCTCACCTAGTTGACAAGTCTTGTTGGATTGGAAATACCCGGCGTTGCACGTGCAGAATCCACCGACACACGTGCTGTTGTCATCCTGACACTGCAGGCTCAGCGAACAATTAGCGCCAATATCTAGAACATACAATCAAATCGCACATCTTCGTTACGAGATATTCAAAAAACTATTCTTTTCTATATTAACGATGGTTTGGTCATGTGGAGCGAATGGTTCATGAAAGAATCAGGTGTACCCTTAGAGTAATGACGCGCAGGCTATAGAGAGGCCCTTTCGCCGTTTCCCATAGAGCGGAAGCGTTGCAAATTTTTGGTTAGCGACAACTTCACTCTGCTTGCGGCCATTATTATTTGTTTGACAACAGACGCGTAACGGTCACTTTTGTCGCTTTGCTAGTAAATAACGTGGATACTTCCTGTTTTTAATCATCAAAAAACGGCAATGGTGAATTGTAGTATGCTTGGTTGTAGCAGTAAGAGTGTCAAAGGTGTTAAAGGAGTCACATTTCACAGGTAATTGATTTCGATAAATAATTATTTTGATTTACATTGATTTTGGCATATATTGTCCTAACATGGGTATTATTTGTATAAAAACTTTCCTTTTATCAACATATTTACATTATTTACCAGTTTTTCTTAATTTAGGTGATCAATTTGTAAATTAAAGTATGTTTACTGTTGATAGTGACAGTTGATTACTGTCGATATGCCAAGGCCGCATTAGGCATTTGTAAAACATTGGCATTTGTTTTGCTGCAAACTATAGCCAACTTCGTGTTTGACAATCATAGAATGGTTTTTGACCATTAGGGCCCCTCTATAGCCTGCGCGTCATTACTCTAAGGGTGTACCCTTATGTATGGTAGTGAAGCGTGAGAAGGATGAAAGTAGACTGAATGCTGTTGAAATGCGATCTAAGTGTGGTAAGACTAATGTATGATAGGTGTACAAATGTGGAAATTAGAGCAGAGTGCAAGGCTGAGATAAGCATTATCCACTAAATTAAAGGGCTTTTACGATGGTTCGGTCATGTGGAGCGAATGAGTGACGAAAGAACGGCTAAAAGAAGTTTAAACGCAAGTGTGCCTGGATGTAGAAGCCGAGGAACGCCGAGAAAAGACATGGCACGACCAAGTACGACAAGTACTTGAAGGTGGACATGTGAAAAGTGAGAAGATGTATGAATGTGGAGGAAGCGAAGGAAGTCTGTCAGGACAGAGTGGCACATGACCAAACCATCGTAAAAGCCCTTAATTTAGTGGATAATGCTTATCTCAGCCTTGCACTCTGCTCCAATTTGGACATTTGTACACCTATCATACATAGTCTTACCACACATAGATCGCATTTCAACAGCATTCAGTCTACTTTCATCCTTGTTTTCCCAACACCACGCTTCACTACCATACATAAGGGTTGGTACCAGAACTCCGTTGTGTACTGCCAATTTTGCTTCATATAAATAATATCTCACCGAGTCCTCCTAGGAGACAAGATGTCCCAGAGTTATCAGCAGTTTCACCTTCATTACAAGCGCAAACTTTGTCTATACATTGGACATTATTAGGACAATCTTCGGTCTTTTCACAGGAATCTCCTATAGCTGGAAATAAAAAGAAATTACGCAAATTATTTATTTGATTTTTATTTTGAATTTTGACCGACTGGTCGATTGGTCGAGTTCGTGTGGCATCGGCAATGTTCGTGGCACTTCGTTTACAGCTGAGTCTCTCGCATTTGACGCGCGATCATGTTGGAACAAGTTTTTGTTTGATTTTTTTTCAGTATACCATATCAGCTCCCTATGTGGAGCATATGAATCCACAAACTGCCTCCATGCCAAGCGATCAGCCGCCAGCTCCCGTGCATCCTCCCAAATCAAGTCTACGCCCCGCAGCTTTGACGCAAACTGCCGACGAATTGTCAGCAGTGATGCCGAGAATCTGATGGCTTGTAAGATAGGCAAGCATGGTGGCGGCTCCCGACAGGCGCGCGTAGTATATGGGCGCCGGATGACAGTAGATACCGCAGGTTGGGTTGCCTCACCTCTGTGTTCCTTACACAGTCAGACCACCGCACACCTAATATTCTCCTAAGACAGCTATTCTCTGCAGTGAGAAGTCTGGTATGTTGGGCCCTGGTTAGGTGCCACGATACGCAGCCATAGAAGAGAACAGTTGTGATGCAGGAGTTATAAAGGTTTTTGTTTACTGTGCATTTTCTCTAGTGTTGTTTTTGTTGACGCACAAGCCGGCGTGTTTTTGAAATCAAAATTCAGTACCAAAGAAGAGTCCCTATTTCTAGATTATATTTAAAAAAACTGTAAAGCTGAATCTACATCTATAATAATAACTATTAAAACTGAATCTATAATAATAACTATTAAACTAATAATACGTGTCAAGATGCCCAGATCCCCCTGGCTTTGTCGGGACAAGTCATCGAAAGGGTCAAGAGCTTCAAATACCTGGGAGCGTACATGACAGAACAGAGTTCAGAAAGAACTGGGAGTGCGGCTTGGAGTAGCGGGCGCCGCATTCAACAGTATGAAAGCTGTCTGGAGATCGGATGTTTACTCGGTTCAAACAAAATCCGCCTGCATCACACCTGTTCTCCTCTATGGCTGCGTATCGTGCCACCTAACCAGGGCCCAACATACCAGACTTCTCACTGCAGAGAATAGCTGTCTTAGGAGAATATTAGGTGTGCGGTGGTCTGACTGTGTAAGGAACACAGAGGTGAGGCAACCCAACCTGCGGTATCTACTGTCATCCGGCGCCCATATACTACGCGCGCCTGTCGGGAGCCGCCACCATGCTTGCCTATTCTACAAGGCATCAGGTTCTCGGTGTCACTGTTGACAATTCGTCGGCAGTTTGCGTCAGAGCTGCGGGTCGTGGACTTGACTCGGGAGGATGCACGGGAGCTGTCGGCCGATCGCTCGGCCTGGAGGCAGTTTGTTGATTCCATATGCTCCACATAGGAAGCGGATATGATATGATGATGATGATGAGGTCCACTGCTGGACATCCTCCCCCTGCCGTCTCCACTCCTCCCTCCACTGTCTTCCAGCAGACTTCCTGATGTCGTCCACCCATCTAATCCTCGAGGCCTCTGGTTTCTCGGTCTCCACACTTCGTCCACCTGTCGCCCGCCATTCTGGCTATGCGACCGGCCCATTTCCACTTCACCAACCAATTCGCTCCACCACGTCGCAGACCTTTGTCTGGCGTCGGATCCAATGGTTCCTTTTTCTGTCTCTTAATGTTATTCCAAGCATAATTATCTCCATGCTCCTCTGTGCAACTTGCAACTTATGGGAGGATTGCTTGGTCAGAGTCATTGTTTCCGCGCTTAAGTAAGGACGGGCAGAATGCATTGGTTGAACACTCGACTCTTGAGGGAGTTGGGGACGGAGCTTCGGAATTTGAGTATAATTACCTTTATTCAAGAGAGTGCAGATCTGTTTTTGTTCATCTTGTATGGATATAGAAAGGTCACAGAAACACTTCTTGATGTCGAACTCGTCTGGGTCGGAACATTTAGCGGCGCTGCCGAACGTGATACAGACATTGTCTTCCACACACGAATCCCCTAACCGCCGGGCCGCTGAAACAAATATAGGAACTGTAATCATTTTTTATTTTTTTTTATTATTATTTTATTTTTTTATTTATTTTATTTTGGTTTTGGGACACATACAGTTACAATATGAAAATAATACAGAACTAACAACAATAATAAAAAATAAACCAATTAAGTGTCTTGTAGGTGTAGGGATGTTTTGAGCGAGGGTGTAGTGGGTGTGTGTGTCAGGGTGAATAGGCGAGTGAGGGTGTGTGTGGATGTCTGGTGTGTCATACATTATGAATCCTGAACAACAACAATAGTGAATATAATAAATTATATTAAATATATTTATAATAATGTTATATAACAAATTATTAAGTACTTATTTATTATTGTTGTATATTTATTAAGTACTTACTATATAATTTTTACATAGACTAATATTATTAGGTTAATTATTTTTTTCCAAACTATTCATACCTTGCCATTATGCATTTTTCAATTTAGCCATAATATAATACCTACACTAGTACAATTTAAGATCTCAACAGAGACGAGAAGTTTGGAAGGGAATATGGATATCTAGGCGTTTACAGGGCTTTTGACCTGTCATTGTAAGTGGCCCCTTGATGTATTACAACATTCCCCATTTCACCTAGTATTTGATATCCATTTCTGCCAATATACAGTGAAATTTTCTCAATGGATGACAGAGAGTGTTCACATGTGAAGCGTTGCGCCATTTTACTGTATATTGGCAGATATGGATATCAAATACTAGGTGAAATGGGGAATATTACGTATCATATTACAATGACATATATGGGGTAAACGCCTAGATATCCATATTCCCTTCCAAACTTCTCGTCTCTGTTGAGATGTCAAATTGTAATGATTAGCCCGTAATGGGTGAAATCCAGTTTTTGTCTACAAGTTTTTGGACACACTCAAAATGTTGTACCTACACTAATATTTTTTTACATTTAACCCTAAATAACTTAACATTTTGTTTATTTCTTATTTCATCTGGAATCGCCTCATACATTTTAATGCCCTTATACATGAGACAATTCTGTGACTTCGTTTTTCTTTTCTTTTCTAATCTTATATTTTTTTAACCTCTTGTTGCATATTTATGAAAAAAGTCATTGTTTTTTTATTTGTTTTGCAAATATCTTGGAATAATTATCCATTTAACAATTTTGTTAATTTCATTAGCAACATTATATTTTATTCTTTGGTCTACTGACATAATATTCAAGGGTTTAATATTTTTTTAAATGTTTAATTAAGTTTTATTTTTTTATTTATTACTATTTTACACATATTTTCGCCCTTAAAGTTTGAAACGATCTACGGCACCCGGTGATGTAACCTCGGGTTACCCATACAAAATGTAGATTCATAACTTTTACAATTGTATTTTTTTATCAGTGTGTAGATTGTATCTCTGTCTGTCATAATAACTCATTTTCATTTTTTTAAAGCTGAAAAACGCATAAAAAAATCATAAAGTTAAATGATTCACTCTTTCTGTTCAAAGTATTAAAATCTATGTTTGATTGTGGTCAACTAACAAATTGAATTAGTATACGAGTACCTGGTCGAGTTACCCGTAGTCATGCACTATTTTACTGTAGCCAATCATCGACCAATTACAGTGCTAACTCACCGATACGAAGAATGCACGCACTGGCTAACAAGTATACTAACAATGTTGATGTTTTCAACACAAATCTAGTGCATTTTAGGGAACAGTGTCTGGATGCCATCTCTGGTGGTAATGAATAGCTACCTACTGTGTAATCACCCTGTAACCTACAATGAAAGCCCCACCCTTTCCCTAGACTGCTTTAAAGACTATTAAGACTTTTTTCAGTCCAGCCAACTCTACCGATTTTTTCAACAAGCTAAACCGCGATTTTAAGATTGTTAGTGTGATAAAAATACGGATGAATTTACGATTATGTACGCGAACAAATGCTTTCATTGTACCCCTACCACCGTCTCGGCTTATGTATTATAATTGTCATTGTTTCCATCACCCAAACCAACCAGAGTCGGCCCAAATTAACAGTGGTAGGGATGTTAGTTTCTACCCCGATCATTATTTATTAGTAATTACAACCACCCGTGTGGAGACCGGTATCCCGCCTCGCCAGGCCCCCATCCCATCCCAGACATCCACCCGTGCATCCGCGGTCAGGGTCTCAATGGAGGGGGGATTAGGGAAAAGAGGGGAAGGGGGCAGAACGCATGTGTGCATCTCGCAGTATCATCCTATCTGGCAGACACTATTTCATACGTCCCCTGCGGTACCTTATCACAATACCTATCCAAAGACCATCCTATCCTTACAAAGACACAATACAATTGAGTTGAGGGATGGGATATGATTTGAGACCTCCACACACGCACACACAAACAGCCTGGGACGGGCCGCCCGTGCGAAGGCACACCAAGTCCCCCCCCGGGGACTACCCCACTAAGCAATCTATTAGTTCTAGATACCCTGTAACCTGTATGTAACCCTCGGTATCTACTGTCATCCGGCGAAGGCGTTTCGGCTGGCTAGGCCATATACTACGCACGCCTCCCGAGAGCCGCCACCATGCTTGCCTATTTTACAAGGCACCAGGTTCTCGGCGTCCTGGTCGTCCACTGTTGACAATTCGTCGGCAGTTTGCGTCAGAGCTGCGGGACGTGGACTTGACTTGGGAGGATGCACGGGAGCCGGCAGCCGATCGCTTGGCCTGGAGGCAGTTTGTGGATATGGTATGATGATGCTGATGATGTGTAATCATTTAAAAATGTCTATTTTAAAGCCCTATGGGCGTAAAAACAATAAAATGTCAATATATGAATATGCTCACGTTTTTTACAATCTTTCATTTGGTTCTGGAAGAAGTATCCTGCGGGGCAGTCACATATTCCGTTCATCAACTTGGAACCGAATCCAATACATGAAGTTTGGTTTGTGGCCTTCATACCGAGCTCTGAAATTAAACGAAAGGATACGAAAGTCTTAAATTACACAAGTCAGGAATACGAAATTCTAAAATTACACTGGTCAGAAATATGAAAGTCTTAAGTTACACGAGTCAACAATGCGAAAGTCTTAATTTACACGAGTCAGGATACGAAAGTCTTAAATTATACAAGTCAGGAATACGAAATTCTAAAATTACACTGGTCAGAAATATGAAAGTCTTAAATTACACAAGTCAACAATGCGAAAGTCTTAATTAACACAAGTCGGGAATGCGAAATTCTAAAATTACACTGGTTAGAAATATGAAAGTCTTAAATTACACGAGTCAACAATGCGAAAGTCTAAATTTAATTTTTCTACATTCCCATGAAAATTCGGTGTATAAGCCGATTGTAGATCGAAAATTTCTCCATACACTTGCATAATTAAGGATTACCTATTTAATTTACCTCTTACGCATGCTTACTGCTACTTTCGCATACCTGAGCCACACAGCGCCTTGTCCGCGCTGGGGTAGTGCCCCGGGGTGCAGACGCACTGCCGGTGAGAGCATATGGCCGCGCCAAGATCGGCACAGTCCTTGTCGCTACTGCAAGCGTCACCCTCCTTCACGCGCGCCAATTCCTCTGCTTCTGCAGTTTCATATTCGTTTTCCAAATCTAAAATAGATGCAAAATTCTCAATTAAAATTAATGTATTTATGTATATATTTACGGACAAATCCATTTCAAAACATAGAAATAAGCGTTATAGGGATAACAAATCTATAAATAAAGTGACAGAACATTAAATTGGTGAAGCTAAGACAGTTAGAATAAAATGTGGACACACTCAAGACAGGATCGGGTCTACTTCAGTGAATGTTTGAAATCTTGATAGACTTACACCGAACAAGTCCAGATCCCGTCTTGAGTTTACAATACGACACAATCGAGACAATGGGGCATGAAAACCATAGTTAGTTTTGTGGTGACTAAGGAACAGCACGTCATTATTTCTCAACCTACGGACTGGAATACAGAAAGTCACGCGAGTCAGTAAAGATGGTGCATCTATCATGCCATTTTGCTATTTTAATAACAAAAACGGAATCAATGTTAGATCTAGGCTTTTGAAGACTAGAGATTCTCAACAATGAGTCCATATCTTCATAGGTGTAATCATCTCTCCCCAGACCGATCATCCATGCTACTTTTCTGAGTAGGCGGTGTTGCACCGATTCAATATGGCTGATACGGCCTACATAGGAAGGAGACCAGATTACAGAAGCATATTCCAAGAGAGGACGAACAAGGGAGCAGTAAAGTGTTTTTAGTGTTAGAGCAGTCTTTAGCGCCAGTGACCAGCGAGCGCACACCAAGTCCCCCCGGGGACTACCCCACAAAGCAATCTATTAGTTGTAGATACTTTTTACGGAACAAAACGTGCACAAATTAATGCCAGGTCAGTCCATGTCCCTTCACCACCCCTTGTTCTTCTCATGTAGACTATACTTCTACCCTTTTAATCCTGGTATTTAGGCTCAATTTTGACTGGGGGTTTTCATCCCTGAGTAGTAGGGTATGTTAGTTTCTACCCCGATCATTTAGTAATATGGTTATCAGATGATGGGCGGTATGGGGAGTGTTGTAATACGTCAAGTGGCCACTTAACCCAGCCAGTGACAGGTCGTAAGCCCTGTAACTAGATAATCCACATTCGTTTCCAGAGTCTCCGTCTCTGTTGGGATATCAATAAAGATTTGTAATTTTGAATTTAACAGCTATTAGGTACTTACATTCAGTAACGATTGTTCTGCCTGGTTCAGCGCAAGTCAGTTTCCTTAGATCACAAATCGCCTTGGGAACCGAGGGTATTTGGCAGTCATCGTCTAATATACAAGAGTCTCCTAAATCTGGAAAAAAAGCGATATTTTTGCAGTATTCTTTGTGTAAATATTTCAGTTGTAAGATAGACTAAATGTCCAGATTCCCCTGGCCTTGTCGGGACAAGTCATCGAAAGGGTTGAGAGCTTCAAATACCTGGAAGCGCACATGCCGGAAAACGGCATACTATCTGAAGATCGGATGTTTGCTCGATTAAAACTAAATTCCGCCTACACCTGCATCACACCTGGCTGCGAATCATGGCACCTAACCGGGTTCAGAATAGCAGACTTCTTAGTTTTAAGAATAGGAGTCTTAGAAGAATATTAGATGTGCGGTGGTTTGACTTTGTAAGGAACACAGAGATGAGGCAACGGACACAGCGACTATATACTACGTATGCCTCCCGAGAGCATGCGTAGTATTTGATTGGGAGGATGCACAGGAGCTGGCGGCCGTTCGCTTGACCTGGAGGCAGTTTGCGGAATCCATATGGTCCATATAGGGAGCGGATATGGTATAATGATGATAAAATATTTCAGTGATCACACAAGATGATAGGTGGTGTCCATGGACACCAATTTGGTCTCGCAGGACAGAGAAAGGGGCATTAATGGATCGCGGATCACTTACTGCTAGATATCTTCCTGCACAGCCCCCTCTCACGGAAGTAATGCCTGTCCGCGCACGCGCAGTAGCCGGCCTCGCAGGACAGAGAGAGGGGCATTAATGGATCGCGGATCACTTACTGCTAGATATCTTCCTGCACAGCCCCCTCTCGCGGAAGTAATACAGCCCTGTCCGCGCACGCGCAGTAGCCGGCCTCGCAGGACAGAGAAGGGGGCATTAATGGATCGCGGATCACTTACTGCTAGATATCTTCCTGCACAGCCCCCTCTCGCGGAAGTAATGCCTGTCCGTCCGCGCACGCGCAGTAGCCGGCCTTGCAGGACAGAGAGAGGGGCATTAATGGATCGCGGATCACTTACTGCTAGATATCTTCCTGCACAGCCCCCTCTCACGGAAGTAATGCCTGTCCGCGCACGCGCAGTAGCCGGCCTCGCAGGACAGAGAAAGGGGCATTAATGGATCGTGGCACTGCCCGTCTGATACACAAGCTTCTCCGAAGGATACAGCCGGCCAGCATCGTCCTTTCAAGTACCGGTATCCTGATTTACAGGCGCAGACTTCTACAAAAGAAAACATTTACTATCGGTAATACACTGAAAATTATGATCGAATTTTATGTGGTGTAACTTAACTCCATGTACAAGCGGCAAACCTGTAAATATACTTAATATTTGGATTAGATATTGTAGATTTATTAAAATTTTATTTGACCCATTGTTTCCAAAAAAATTGAGTACGAAGTACATTTTTTTTTTGATATTTTTTTGAAACTGTTATCAAATAACATGAATTTAGTCTTACTTACTAACTAATTAACCATCACGCCATTTCCCCGTAGGGGTAGGCAGAGAGGATAGAACGCCACACCACTCTGTCCTGACATACTTCCTTTGCTTCCTCTACACTCATACATCTTTTCATGCACTTTCACATGTCCACTTTCGAGTACGTGTCGTACTCGGTAATGCCATATCTTTCTCGGCCTTCCTCGGCTTCTACATCCAGGCACACTTCTTGCATGACCCATAAATAAAACAAAAACAAAAACAGCATTTTAATATGAATTTGTACAATTTTACTTAATCTTCAGCTTTATTGAGAAGAAAACAATTTTTTTTTCAAGCTCAGTTTCAAAAGTCATATTACATACTCCAAATGTGATGTAGATTCACCAGTATTCGAATTGTACTACTAATTTTGTTACTCCATATTGATTATATTCTACAATTTATTAAATAAATTTTATCCTCCAAAATCGACTCCAAATATTATGTAGTTATGTTACACCATTAGCAATTACTACCAACCACCCGTGCTGAGACCGGCATACTGCCTCGCCAGGCCCCCCCTCCCAGACATCCACCCGAGCATCCGCAGTCAGTCAGGTCAGGGTCAGGAAGAGGAAGAGGGTCAGGAAGAGGAAGAGGAAGAGGAAGAGGAAGAGGAGGAAGAGGAAGAGGAGAGAGGAAGAGGAAAGAAGAGGAAGAAGAGGAAGAGGAAGAGGAAGAGGAAGAGGAAGAGGAAGAGGAAGAGAGAAGAGGAAGAGGAGGAAGAGGAAGAGGAAGAGGAAGAG
>JAGVSP010005978.1:0-17850 GCA_022494985.1 Micrasema minimum
CAAAAATTTTAAAAAAAAAATTTTTTGTAAAATTTTTTTTTTAATTTTTTTTTTTTTATTTTTAAAATAAAAAGGGCTTTAATTGATTTAATTTGTATAAAAAAGGGATCATTTAGGTTTTAAATTTTACTTTCCCTGTTTTTTAACAAAAAAAAATTGTTTTTTGACCTTTGTAAAATGCATTTGATTTGTTTTGAGTATTACGTCCATAACATTGTATGCACCGCACAGTAATGTTCGTGCACAAATATTTCTTCAGTACCACATATAAGGTGCATGCTTTCATACCGACTTCCTCTTTTCTTTTCTTCTTACATACATCTTCAATTTCTGCACTTCTGTACATAAAATTTGAAAAACGCAATAAAAATAAATGTTTGTTAGATATCAAGCTTTTGAACACTTTTTTCAAAGGAGCAATTTTGAAAACATTTTCACAAATTTGGGGGAAAATTTTTTTAGACGAAATGATTTTCTTTGGCGATGTTTAAATTTTTTTTTAAAACCCACAAAGTGACAAACTTCCCTACTTCTAACTCAAATTAATTTTTTAAAGAAACTATGTCTTTATAAACCCACGTGGAAAAAATTTTGATCCTGTCATAAACGATAGTTATATCCTGTTTTCAGGGGCCTAAGGGGTTAAAAAAGGGGGGCTTTTAAAAAAAAATTTTTTCTTTTTTTAAAA
This sequence comes from Micrasema minimum, assembly GCA_022494985.1. NCBI lineage: Eukaryota > Metazoa > Arthropoda > Insecta > Trichoptera > Brachycentridae > Micrasema > Micrasema minimum. Next base: position 689 of record JAGVSP010005978.1, read on the forward strand.
ATCCAAATTGTTTTTACTTACATCATTGGACCCATTTCAATGCAAAAACACTTTTGGTTAAAAACCAAACTTTGTTTAAATTAAATACCAAAATGGAAATACAAATATAAGATTAAAGCCATTTCAAAACTTAATTTTTTTAATGTTTAAAAAACTTTTTGTAAATCAAATAAAATTTTCTGTTTTTATTTGTAAAAATGATACACTTTTTGTTGAACTCTAATTTCTTTGACGAAGTAACTTTAAAATGGTGAGTTGCCTTTGGTCCTTTACTTTTTTTAAGGTGTTTTAAATCTGAAATCTTGTCTCAGTTATTGGTTTTCAGATTCAACGAAAAGAAACAATGAAAACAAAAAAAAACAATTCGGAATCAAACCCACATCCCCAATTCTAAATCGTAACTTTTAGTTTTAAAATATTTTTAATTTTTTTTATTTGCCTATTTTCAAGACGGTAATGATCGTTGTTTGAACCTTTTTTCTATTTTAAAGTATTTTTTTTTAAAATTTTACTAAAAATTTTTTAAAAATTTTTTTAAAACCCCCAAATTTTTTTCCCCTTTTTTTTTTTTTTTTTTAAATTTTAAAAAAAAAATTTTTAAAAAAAAAAAAAAAATTTTTAAAATTTTTTTTAAAAAAAAATTTCCCCCCCCCCTTTTTTTTTAAATTTTTAAATTTTTAAAAAAAATTTTTTTTTTCCCCCGAAAAAGGGAAAAAAAAAAAAAAAAAAAAAAATTTTTTTCCCAAAAAATTTTTCCCAAAAAAACAAAATTTAAAACGGGTTTTTTTTCCCCCCAAATAAAAAAAAAAAACCAAAAAAAAAATTTTTTTAAAAAAAATAATTAAAAATTTTTTTTTAAAAAAAAGGTTTTTTTTGGTTTTTTAAAAAAAATTTTTTTTAATTTTTTCCCCAAAAAAAAAAAAAAAAATTTTTTTTTAAACTTTTTTTAAAAAAATTTTTTTTATTTTAAAAGGGGTGAAAAAGGGCCTTCTTAAAAATTTAAATTTTGGGGTTTTTTTTTTTTTTTTTTTTTTTTTTTTTTTTTTTAAAAAAGGGGGGTTTTTAAAAAAAATTTTCCCTTTAAAATTTATTTTCCCCAAAAATTTTTTTAATTTTTTTTTTAAAATTTTTTTAAAATTTTTTTTAAAAAAAAAATTTTAAAATTTTTTTTGGGGGGTTTTTTTTAAAAAAAAAAATTTTTTTTTGGGTTTAAAAATTTTTTAAATTTTTCCGGCCCCGGGGAATTTTTTTTTTTTTGGGGGGAAAAAAAATTTTTTTTTTTTTAAAAAAAAAAAATTTTTCTTTTTTTTTTAAAAACCGAAAAAAAATTTTTCCCAAAAAATTTTTTTTTCCCCCAAAAAAAAAAAAAGGGGGGGCCCCAAAAGAAAATTGGGTTTTTTTTTTTTAAAAAAAAAAAAAAGGGCCCCCATTTTTTTAAAAAACCTTAAAATTTTTTAAAAACCCGGAAAAATATTTTTTTTTAAAAAAAAAAAAAAAGGGGGGGGGCCCAAATTTTTCCTTTTCCCCCGGGAAAAAAAAAAAAAAAAAAAAAATTTTTGAAAAAAAAAAAAAAAACCCCAAAAAAAAGGGTTTTAAAATTTTTTCCCCTTTTTGGGGGGGAAAAAAAAAAAAATAAAAAATTTTTTTTTTTTTTAAAAAAAAAAACCTTTTCCAAAAAAAAAAAGGTCCTTAAAGGGGGGGAAAAAAAAAAAAAAAGGGGGGGAAAAAAAAAAAGGGGGGGGGGGGGCCCCCCTTTAGGGGGGGCCCAAAATTTTTTTAAAAAAGGGAAAGGGGGGTTTTTTTTTAAAATTTTAAATTTTTTAAAAAAAAATTGGGGAAAGGAAAAATTTTTGGGGGGGGGGGGGAAAAAAAAAAAATTTTTCCCCCGCTTTTTTGGGGAAAAATTTTAAAAAAAAAAAAAAATTTTTTTTAAAAAAAAAAAAAATTTTGGAAAAAATTTTTAATTTTTAAAAAAAAAAAAGGTTTTTTTTTTTGGAAAATTTTAAAAAAGGGGAAATTAAATTTTCTTTTTAATTTTTTTTTAAAAAAAAAATTTTTTTTTAATTTTTTTTTTTAAAATTTTGTTTTTAAAAAAAAATTTTTTTCGAAATTATTTTCCCAAAGTTTTTTTTTTCCCCTTTTTTTAAAAAAAAAAGGGAAAGTTTTTTTAAAAAAAATTTTTTAAAAAATTTTTTTTTAAAAAAATTTTAAAAAAATTTTTTTTTTAAAAAAAAAAAAAAAATTTTAAAAAAAATTTAAAAAAAAAAAAAAAAGAAAAAGGGTTTTTTAAAAAAAAAAATTTTAAGGTTTTTTTAAAAAATTTTAAAAAAAAAATGAACAAAAATTTTAAAAAAAATTAAAAAAAAAGAAAAAATAAAAAAAAAAATTTGGTTTTTTAAAAAAAAAAAAATTTTTTTTAAAAAATTTTTTTTTTTTTTTGGGAAAAAAACCCCCCCCAAGGTTTTAAAAAAAGGGGCTTTTAAAACGGAAAAAAAATTTTTTAAAATTTTTAAAAAAAAATTTTAAAAAAAAAAAAAAAAAATTTTTTTTTAAAATTTTTTTTGGGGGAAAAAAAAAAAAATTTTTAAAAAGGGGGGGGAAAAAAAAAATTTTTTTTTTTTTTAAAAGGGGGTTTTTTTAAAAAAAAAAAAAATTTTTTTTTAAAAAAAAATTTTTTTTTTTAAAAATTTTTTTTTTTTAAAAAAAAAAATTTTTTAAAAAAATTTTTTTTAAAAAAAAAAAACCCCAAACAAAAAAAATTTTTTAAAAAAAAAAAAAAATTTTTTTTTTTTTTTTTTCCCCCGTATTAAATTTTTTTTTTTAAAAATTTGGAAAAAAAAAAAATTTAATTTTAAAAAAAAAACCCCACAAAAAACCTTTAAAAAAAAATTTTTAAATTTTTTTTTAAATTTTAAAATTTTTTTCCCCCTTTTTTTTTTGGAAAAATATAAATTTTTAAAAAATTTTTTTTTTTAAAAAAAAATTTTTATAAAAAAAAGGGGGTTTTTTAAAAAATTTTTTTTTTTTAAAAAATTTTAAAAAAATTTTTTTTGCCGGAAAAAAAATTTTTTAAAAATTTTAAAAAAAAAAAAACCTTTTTTTTTTCCGTTTTAAAAAAAAATTTTTCCCCCTTTTTAAAAATTTAATAAAATTTTTTTTTTTTGGGTTTTTTTTAAAATTTTTTTTTTGAATTTTTATTTTAAAATTTTAAAAAAAAGGGCCTTTTTTTTGGGGGGGGCCCTTTTTTTTTAAAAAAAGGGTTTTTTTTTTTTTTAAAAAAAATTTTTTTTTCCCCCAAAAAATTTTTTTTTTTAATTTTTTTTTTTTTAAAAAAAATTTTAAAAAAAAACCTTGGTTAAAGGGGTTTTTTTTTTCCAAAGGGAAAAAAAAAAAAAAAAACCCAAAAAATTTTTTTTTTTTAAAAAAAAAAAAAAAAATTTTTTTAAAAAATTTTTTTAAAAAAAAAAAAAAATAAAATTTTTCTTTTTTTAAAAATTTTTTTTTTAAAAAATTTTAAAAAAAAAAAATTTTTTGGGGAAAAGGGAAATTTAAAAAAAAAAAATTTTTTTTTTTGGGGAATTAAAAAAATTTTTTTTTTTTTTTTTAAATTTTTAAAAAATTTTTGGGGAAAAAAAAAACCCCCCCAAAAAAATTTTTTTTGGGGGAAAAAAATTTTTCTAGGGATAAATTAAACCGGGGGAAAAAAAAATTTTTTTTTGGTTTATTTTTAAATTTTTAAAATTTTTTTTTTTTTTTTTTTTTAAAAAAAAAAAAACCAAAAATTTTTTTAAATTTCCTTTTCCCTTTTTTTTTAATATTTTTTGGGGGGGGGAAAAAAATTTAAGGAAAAATTTAAAAAAAAACAAAAAATTTTTGTTAAAAAAAAAAAAAATTTTTTTTTTTTTTCCCCCTTTTTTTTTTTCCCTTTTTTAAAAAAAAACCCCCTTTTTTTTTTTTAAAAAAAAAATTTTTTTTAAAAATTTTTTTAAAAAAAAAAAGGGTTTTTTCCAAATTTAAAAAACCCTTTTTTTTTTTAAAAAAATTTTTTTTTTTTTTTCCCCCCCCCCTTTTAAAAAAAATAAAAAAAAAAAATTTTTAAATTTTTTTATTTTTTAAAAAAAAAAAAAAATTTTTTAAAAAAAAAAAAAAAATTTTTTTTTTTTTTTTAAAAAAATTTTTTTTAAAAAAAATTTTAATTTTTTTTTTGGAAAAAAAAGGGGGTTTTTTTAAAAAAAAAATTTTCCCCAAAAAAACCCAAAAAATTTTTTAATTTTTTCCCCCTTTTTTTTTTTTTTTTTTTTTTTAAAAAATTTAAAATTAAACCAAAAAAAAAGGTTTTTAATGGGGGGTTTCCCTTTTAATTTTTTTTAAAAAATTTGGAAAAATTTTTTTTATTTAATTAAAAAAAAAAAAAAAAATTTTGGAAAAAAAATTTTTTGGGGGGAAAAATTTTTTTTTTAAAAAGGGGGAAAAAAAAATTTTTAAAAGGAAAAAATTTTAAAATAATTTTTTTTTAAAAAAATTTTTTTTTTTTTAAAATTTTTTAAAAAAAAGGGTTTTTTTTTAAATTTCCTTTTTTTTTTCCAAAAAATTTTTTTAAAAAAAAAACCCGGGTTTTTTTTTTGGGGGTTAAAAAAAACAAAAAAAAAAAAGGGGGAAAAAAAAAATTTTTTTTTTTTTTTTTTTTTTTTTTTTTTTTTTTTTTTTTTTTTTTTTTTTTTTTTTTTTTTTTAATTTTTTTTTTTTTTTTTTTTTTTTTTTTTTTTTTTTTTTTTTTCCCCAAAAAAAATTTTTTTTTTTTTTTTTTTTTTTTTTAAAAAGGATATTTATTTCAGATCTGTTACAATGATCATTTAAAAATTAGTTTTTAATTATTTCACACAATTCACCGGATTTTTTGACAACTTTCGCCGTACATTTTTTCTCGGAATCTAACCTTCCTCTTAACATGCAGTTAAATCGGGCACTGTGAGTAGATAATTCATGGTATAAAAAGTATCGCCAGAGAACAGTTTCTCTCGATGCGTTCATTTGTGCTACCTAGAAAGTGTCTGGTGATCAACATAGCCTATGTACGCTAGGCGCTATAGTACGGCGTGGTACTGAAACCCAAATAACCACTCACACACTGTGACGACTATTTATTTTTACTATATAATCACTATTTACACTGTGATAACATTGCTGATTTATAACACTGATCGATTTTAAAAAATACTCGAAAATAGGCAGTGATAATGAAAGCGGTTGATTAATTACGGGTTTTTTTTTTAACTAAGTTCGTTTTATTTTTATGTAAAAACAAAACTCATTATGAAGCACTTTTATAAGTTTGCCAAAAAATTGGCTAAATACCGAGTAACGCAGAAAAAATAACAAAATTGTAAATATTTTTGCGGGTTTCGTGCTTGTCCGCGCAAGGGAATCTTTTGCGAAACTTTCGTAACTAAAATTTAATAACAATACTAAATATACGTGAAAAAAGTGTTTTAGGTTTTTAAATTAGTTTTAGTTTTATGTATGATGTATCTTTGTTGAGTTACCGAAAATCTAATAAAATAAATAAATATTAACCAATCTAGATAAAACCATAATAGTTCTTCAACAAAATTACTAAGGTTTTGTACAGTTTTGTCATCCCACATTTCACGTGGATTTGATTTCTTTGGGATCCGGGAAAACACAATGACATTTAAGCCAAATACGGATTTATGAATATATAGTATGTAAAAAATCATGTATTTCACTTCAAAATGTTTCATCATTCATGTTCGCTGTTAACTGGGTTATAAAATTTATTATAATGCGTTACAATAATTATTAATTTCATTTTAGATTCGTACTTATAAATATGTAAACATGATACAAACTTGTACACAATATGTCGTAATATGAAGGTTCTTTTATAACTGTAATTATTGAAGTTTAGGTAGTGAATTATAAAAACAGGTATCAATGAAGTAATAGAACAATTACAGTTTAAGGAAATAATTAAGACGAGCGGTTATGTAGCATGAGCTTAACTTTTTATTTTTTGTTGTTGAAATTCCTTACGTTCTTGTACGCTCTATCACGTTTTTACGGTTGATAAATCATGCAGTATGAAAAATATTAGGAAATAGAAAATACGTTATAAATTATATTAAAAATTGTGTATAAGAATTTCAATAATGTGAACTTGGCATAGACCACACAAAAACAAATACTCTGCAGTATAATAACTCAACAAAATATTGTTTTTTTTTACTAGGTGGAACAACTTTAATACTTTTTCATACATACCTACATGTTATCCTTATAATTATTGTCAAACTTTGTTTTTTTAGTGAATTAATTTAATAAATATTAATGAATAAATATTTGAAACTCTAGCCGATGCACGATGCGTGTTTTGAGATTGACATACGAGTATTATGATGAGTAAGGCAACTTGAAACTTTGGAAATTTCTTACCTGATAAGATTGCCAGAATTAGCGAGAACAGCGCTAGAGAGCACTGCATTTTCCTCTTCATTTTTCTTGTGAAAGTTCCAATGTTATCCACAAAATCGATCGGCTAATCGGACACCACTAATTTTAAAAAACTACGTGCACCAAATGCACCGGAAAATAAAAATAATTCACTTTATTTTCGTGCATTAAAATACCTTAGAAAGCACCAAATATTTAGAGCTTGCAACACTGTATCGGCGGGAAAATGCACATGTTTCAAACGCAACCCTTATTTTCCGCGGTATTCGATTCGAATGAATTAATTTTGAAATTGGACGCGTCGTTCTCGCATTCGAGGCGCTTCGGCTCTTGTCGACTGCCTGCTCGGCTGCGCTCGAGCTAGTGAAATGCTTTTCGGCCAGCGAGCCCCGCTCCGACCCGACGATATTTCCCCGTCCATACAGCATCAACACGAAAGGAAAGTACAGGTACTCGAGTCAAAATAACAAAATATTACGTGGTTAGTATGCAAACTTCACTACATCAAAAAGGCATTTTTACTAATGACTTTAATTTAATATCCGTTGATTGTTTGTCGTGAGTCTAAAATAAAACCTTGTAAATTTCGTTACGTTTTAAATTAAGTAAAAAGGTTCTGTGCACAGCTGATTAAGAAACGGTTTACCTTATAGTAAGTTGTCAAATGAAACGAAAATACATTTTTATTCAAACCACTAAACAAATATCAATTTTCCTACTTGCTTGAGTTTTGTGTTTACTGTGAAAGGAAGGGGTTGTCTTTGAACATATGGGTACATGTTCATTATATAGGAAAATTGTTCGTAAAGCAATGACAGTGATATGATTTATGTTTTTATCCTTGCGACATTTAAATATAACAATTAACAGGATCCAGATTAAAAATAACATTGTACTCTTGGCGTTCTTGTAGAGCCATTAATGTCTTTTGTTGTTTATATTGTTTTGATAAAAAATTTTGAAGATTTATCACGCATGTTAATATTTTTATGGTTGACATACCTAGCAATAAAATACTGTGAAATACTATCTACATAATATTGGCCATGTAATTTTTTGATCCGGTTTTATAAATTTGTTCGTGATATATGGAAAATCTATTACTATCAGATTTTTTATTTAAATTATTATTAATTTTGTATTATTTACCAATATTTAATTGCTTATGTACCTACACGTTTTTATGTTTATAAGAAGAGTTAGAAGATTATTTTCTAATTACAAAATGAATTTATTAGAAGTAATTAAACCAATATTGTTTTATTTTATAAAGCGTTATATTTGTATGTTCTTTGTAGCTATAATATAATGTAGAAACTGAATGAGGAAAAATATACGTCACCGTTTTATTTAAAAAATACTGTTTAACGCCTTTGCAGTATTTGACGACAGATTTAAAATTTGAAAAAAACAATTTGCCGGCAAAATTGCGAGTTTTATTTTCTATTGAACATTTTTATCATGGGTTGTACATAATAATGCGCTAACATATACGATGTTCATGTATTTAATTAAGTTAAAATAAAATATAATATGATAATACCGTAATCAATTTTGGCTGATTGATTAGTTAGATTTCGATCTAGTATATTTAAAAAAACATGGTGTACTCGTAGCTTACATTTTTTTAAATTAATGCGTTGCTAGTGCCGTGAATTAATTATTTTAAAAAAGCGACTACATTATCTGGTATTTAAATTAATATTGATAACTTAAATAAATACATTATACGAGTGCATATTTAATTATAAAGTCAATGTAAATATAAGTTATGCGGGAAATACAGTCGCTGGTAAATAATGATCACAGTACGTGCTTTACGAGTAGGTAGGCTAGGAACTCTTAATTATAATATTTTTACTATATTCATGGTCAAGTGGCAACAATTACCTTAAGTTTAGAACCTTTACTTAGACAACGCCTTGTAAATCGAGATTTGATGGGTGTCACCAAACCAATGGGGCTTAAGATTTTTTTATTAAGTACGTATCTACGTAGGTAGGTACTGCAACAGTTAAACATTCAAGATGAGAATAACAGTGATGAGTTACACAAAACATATACAGCCAACATAAACAGACTATTCTTGTAAGGAAGGTTCTGATTTAAATTTATTATTATTAATAATTAATCTAATAATTATTAATATATTATAATATTGTTAAAATAGATAAATTACAAAAGTTATAAATTTTTCTTCTATTTACATGACAATATTTTAATGTACTAATATAATAAAAATATTTATGTTGAGTTTCAAATGACTAAATTATTTCATAAGATAATGATAGTTCATTTATAAAGAAAAATAGACGTTCTTATAGGTACAGGAAGTAATTGAAAATTCCGGTTATTTGAAAAAAAAACTTCTCGGTAGTATTATCCGATGGCCATGTAATTTTGACCATCCTGTATCTTCAACTTAAGTGTATTGTTTTGCGGTCATTAAATAAAAGCCTTTCTAAATATTTGAAGTAAATTTGAGTATTATAAAAGTAAGAATCGAATAAAATAATCATTTTATAACCTACAACATGTGATTTAGGTCCAAAGGAGAAAAAAAGGGAAAAGCTACACAAAAAACTATTAATAGTGACGAAATATAAGAATTCCTTTTTTTTCTCCTTTGGACCTAAATCACATGTTGTAGGGTATAAAATGATTATTTCAACTGAAAAAAAAAAAAAAATTTAATGCTATGATTATGTACGTGGGCCGCTTTCACAGTCATTTAATTTTGTAAACCCAAGTGGAAATCTTAAATCGAACCCTTACTATCATGCCATTTCCCTGAAGAGCAGATAAGACAGAACACCAAACCACTCGTATTTATTTTCGAATTAATCTAAATATTTCGAGTATACCTAAATACCATCTACTTTATCTATTTTTATCGAAAAATATATACAGCGCAGCAATGAAATCACCAACATATATATTATGTAATATACATGGTGTAACAATACTCGTAGTACAACCCGAAAACTGGTGAATCTACATCATATTTGGAGTCAAATGTGTAACGTGACTTTTGAATCTGATTTTGAAAAAAAAAAAAATCGGTCCTGTCAGACTTCCTTTGCCTCCAAAAAAAAAAATCGAAGCAAAGGAAGTCTGACAGGACCGAGTGGTATGGCGTTCTATCCTCTCTGCCTACCCCTACGGGGAAATGGCGTGATGGTTAGTTAGTTAGTTAGTTAACATCGAACTAAATTTTTTCGAAAACTATGGGTCATATAAAAAAAAATTCTTCTAGAAAATCTTCTTCAAATATGATGATGATTCACTGGTTTGCCGCTTGTACATCGAGTTTTGTTACACGGTGTATACAATGCACTTGGTGTACCGATGCAGTGCCCTATGCACCATTGGGTGCAGATGAGGGGAAAGTAGCAGTAGTAGTAGAATTAATTAATTAAAATTCTTAATGATTGTTCATGAATATTCCCAAATGTCACCTCAACCATTGTTACCCTTGTAAAATAGTTGTCTCGTACCGGAAACTTGAAAGTTGACTCCGTCGGTAACTGGGCCGGTGTAGACTGTAATTGGAGCGAACTGAACCAGGAAGTGGCCCCAGCTCAGCCGACTACCAACCAACCTACCTTATATTATTATTTATTGTACATTGTATGTGAAATATTCGACCTTGGGGGTAAAAAATTATTGTGACGAAATGTTAGACACGTCGCGCACGAGCGTCTGATGTTATTTTATGATTTTTATGAGTTAGGTATTTATTAATAAAAAATTTACTCTTCTTCTTTTTTAAAAATTGTTTTAGGTATATACAACAGCAGAATATATGTTTTTAATTGGTCTGAAAAATTAAAATAAAACAATAAACCGTTTGTCGGTTGGTGAAATTCACTCGTAAGCAAGGCGCAACAGTTCACACTTTGGCGCTAATATTAATAAATAACACAATGGCATCGTTGTAAGCTTTTTTCAAACTTGTGTTTTATTTTATTTAAAATTTTACAAAAAAAAATGCCTTAGACCAGTGTTTCCCAACCTGTGGTCCGCGGACCCCTGGGGATCCGCGATATATATGTATGGGGGTCCGCAGTCACATCTCTGGACCATTTGACAACTATTTTTTTTTTTAAATATTTGTTTATGGACAGCCAACAGACATACACTTATATTAATTTCTAAAAATAACGCCCACTTATAGGCTATCTGTTAACTATCTTAAAAGATTAAAACATTTATATAAGTACTTACTAATTATTGTTGCAAAGTACCCTTCACATTAATAGAGTCTAGTCAGGATATTTTTATATTAGCGAATACATTTTAAGATAAGACCCTATTAACCGTGTTGGTGTTGCTGTTGTGCGTTAATTATTAACGTATTTTTATTATTTTTTAAATTTTGTATTAGTAGTAGGTACTATTATAAAGTGAATGGTACCAAAATTTTTTGCTGTTTTTTTTTTACTTAGGGGGTCCTTGAAAATTGTGCTTGATTTCCTAGGGGTCCGCGACTGAGGTTGGGAAACGCTGCCTTAGACCATTTAAAAAAGCGAAGTTTCTATCAAAATTTAAAAACATTGTCACTCCTTTTTTTAATAGCTTGTGTGAACTCAGGATTGGAATCCTGGATTTGAATCTTTCTCTACAATTGCCTGTTTCTACGTCGTAGAATGGTTATTCCCGACTATTTAAAACATGACCAAAACATCAAATAATAGTTATTTTGTAAAAAAAAGGAAGAAAGAAAACGACTGTCTTTAAAATAATTAGTAACTATTGCATTTTATTGCGTAATCTACCTACGTGACTAAAAACCAATGATTTATTAAAGTAATTTTCAAGCGATTTGTGCGTGATGTCTCTAACACAATCTAATACAGATCCTTGTTTCAAGTAACTGTAGCACTTATGGCAAAGAATAATGATTAATGGTAACAATTATTATATTAAAAACACAAAAGAAGTTATGATTACTTCAAAAATGTTACTTGATTGCAATGAATGCCAAATCACAGCGTTATGGTTGCACTTTCAAGAATGTTAAATCTATATTGATGAGGCTCTGGTGTTGTGACAGTGTCGCGTGGGAGTTAACTAAATAAATACCTACTTGTATTCATAAAATTCAAAGATATTTCGTACCTTCAATTCTACGTCTCAGAGTGAAAAAAGCCTAGTTCGATTTTTCGTACTACCAAACTATTAAAATAAAGTACGTAAAATTTCAATTCACGTACCAATATATTTGTTAAAATAATACAAATGTAGTTCAAGTTACACACTTGCATAGGGCACTGCATTGGTACTTACGCCAAGTGCAGTGAATCTTGATCATTTGTTAAATAAAGGCAAGATGATCACTCTTACGCTTCAGCACCAGACAAAAGTATCACTTATAAAATATTTATTTTGTGTAATTAACATTTCAATAAATATTTCTCATTGATCCCGTCGGGAATCGAACCCGCGTCGTCTTGCATGGTAGCCCAGGGCGCTATCTACGACACCATCGAGTTGTAATAGACAGACAAGTAAAAGGATGTTTGTGGATAATTTCAAAGTCAAAAATACAAAAATCCCGAAATCTTAATCGTCTCGAAAAAATCAGTGTTTGAATTTTGGTAAATGAATGCATAAACCTTGACTAAAAATATTAAGGAAAAAAATACCCTAAGAATTTTATTTGATGTGACTTTTTTTTTGTGTACAATGCACAATGAACGTTTATCAATTATTAACACACAAAAGTGTCTTCAAGCTCATAGATTTATTGCAAACATAAATTAGATTTATGAATTACACAAAAAATATATATCTTGCGACAGCTACGTTATTTTTTAATAACAGGAAATCCACTTCTTAAAATGACAATAGTAAATTTTTATTTGATGTATGAGTAATGGTAATCTATGGAACTCGTTGCTTTACATGTTATCATAATAAGGACACACAACCAATAACTTAATATAAATTACTTGATTAATTTATTATCTTACTATCTATCATACATAATTATAACAACTGTTCTGACTGATTGACATTTAATTATATGATCTAGATTACAATTAATTGTATCCTTAGTTATAAAGATAAATAAATAATAATTACTTGACAAATAATGAGTAAATAAGTCACTTCAATGCAGTATTTAAATGTGTTCAAATTATGTCTTAACGGAGACAAGAAGTTTGGAAGGGAATATCCAGGCATTTAAAATCCATTTATTCTCTAGAAGTATTTGGTACGTTGGGCTGCCATGCATTAAGTCGCGGGTTCGATTCTCGATTGGGGTCAATATGAATGATTTATTTGAATGTGAATTTCGTAAAAAAAATGTTTCATATGAGATGCCTTGGACTGGGGCAAAAGCGTAAGACTAATCATCTTGCCTTCATGTAACAAATGATCAAGACTCGCTGCAATTGGAGTATCAATGCAGTGCCCTATGCACCATTGGGTGCGGATAAGGTAGGGTAGTAGTAGTAGTCATTTTGACACAAAAAAAAGGTAGTTCAATATTGGTTTGGTCCCGTGGTTAAAGTCAAGAAATCCAGGTTAGAATCCTTTGGTTCAAATCGCATTACAAGAATTTTTCGTCTTCTTTCCAACGTAGTTATTTCAGATTAAGTTCAGAGTAACAACGAAATTTAAATTTAAAATATTCGGGTAGACATACTTTCTTTAGAACATAATTATAAGTAATTCTCAATAAAAATATACCTTTGTAAAAAATTGTGTCAGTTAATAAAATCTAAAACTTAAAGTGTTTGTTCTCAATCCTGGGTGTTTGTGATGTAGTTCCCTTCTGTCACTGTCCTGACAAATGAGGTAGTTAAAAAAAAATATCGTTAATTAAATAATAAACTTAACAACGCAAAATTCTCTGTAAGAAATAATTGCAAAGTGCACTGACTGATAACGAATTATTATATCAATCTGAAACCGGATTTCGGATATAGGAAACAGAGGGTAGAACTGAATGTCAACAAGTTAAAAAGGAAATTTACCGGTACAGCAAGAAATACAAGGATACGAGATCATTGTAGTTCGTTGACTTACACGATATAAAAAAATAATTGGCTGCATTAAAAGATTATAACGAAAAAATGTCTCTGTAAAGGTCATAGATAGTACGACAAGAACCATATTGAGCGTAAACTTTTTAAGGTCATGTTTTTTTGTTCTTGTGCGGAGACTTGTAATTATTATAATAGAAATGGATTACGTCTCATTAACTGTAATGCTATGAGTTTTAAAATGTAGTCTTAAATAATCTCCATCTCATATTTTAATCTAGACTTTGTTGTGACGCAGATTAAACGGATACATAATAAACATTATTTTGAATAATTTAGATAGCGCAACTTTTGAAGGAAGCCTCAAGTCCTTGTGAATAAAATATTTCTCTGCTGATTGATTCTAACCCTTGCCCTCGAAACGAGTGGGATTATAATTTATAATTTTCAGCGCGTTAATAAATGTACCTTACTGCAGACTGCAGAGTTTATCCAACAAAAAATTTGTGCTTCCTCTCCCTTAGGCGAATAATAGATCATAGCAAACTAAATCAGTTATCAAACGTAAGACAGATTATATTATGAAATAAATTATCAAGATTCACAGTACAAATATGAAATTTTGCATATTATGATGGTTATCGATATTAAGAGTATACTCCACGTTCTTTCGAGCTTTCCCATACAAACGTATTCCTCGATTTTCTCCCTGGAATTCAACATTAGAGTAATGATTTTTTCACAAATTTTAGATATTGACCAGATGCGTGTTTGTATCATCTTATTTTTATAATCATTTATTTATCTACTTTAACAAATTCAATATTTCAAAAATAAGACGATGCTAACACGCATCTGGTCAATATCTAAAAAGTGTGAAAAAATCATTGCTCTAATGTTTAATTCCTAGGAAAAAATCGAGGAATACGTTTTTATGGAAAGCGGCCGCGGTCACGTGGTGGAGTATGCTTTTAATACTGATTTCATTTCATTTTTTTTTTAATTTATTTTTTTAATTTATTTTTTTTGTGTAAATAGAAATAATTGGATGCGTATATTTCAGTTCGTTAGGTAACCATATTACATATTATATTAATCGTATGTGTTACAACTTACTGATAAATTAAACTATTGACTAAGATTCCCTGCACTTGGTGTACCAATGCAGTGCCCTATGCACTATGTGGGTATGCACTAGTGGGTATGGATAAGGGAGGGTTGAATAGTTGTAGTGAAGCGTAAAACTGATCATCTTGCCTTCATGTAATTTTTTTATCAAGATTCGCTGCATCTGTGAATCAATGCAGTGCCCTATGCACCATTGGGTGCGGATAAGGGAGAGTAAAGTAGTCGTAGTATTACAACTTCAAATACAGGCAAACTAATTAGCCAATTCTTGTCTCTAACCATAATAAATATATTTGTATAACAATTCATTCAAAGATTCCGATACAGTAATCATTAATTTCTTTCTTTGGAAGCAATTTTCAGCGTAATAACAATTTGAAAACCAGTTTTTACAAGTAAATTAGTTTATAAGATTATCACCTAAATAAGGTTTGGATTATATTTCCTGATACATAAAGCAATACAAATATGCCGAGTTCACGTTTTATACACATTTCTTAACAACGGCATCGTGTCAAATAAGATAAAAAGTTATGTTAAATAATACGCTTTTTATGACATAAAACTTCTATACAAACCTTTGTCCACTCTTGGCATTACACAAATTTTAGTCATAAAAGTATATTGTCATGTTCAAATGACAATTCGCAAGTCTAACCTAAATTGGGTAATATCTTGGAATTAAATTGCATTTAAATAATCGTGTTTCCGTTGCGAATAAACAGATAAAAAAGCCTTTGATTTAAAACCGATTTTATGTGTAATTGTACAAGAATAATATTAAATTTCCCGACATAAACTGCAATAGATCGTAGTACCCAAGTCATTGTTAGATAAATAATTATCCAATTGCAAATGGGGATTCAAACTCCTTTAATTTGGGTACCTACCTGCTAATACAATATATTAATTTAATATAATTCTGAGAGTGTCCCTTCCTCCTTTCCCTAGATTTTCGTTTACGTTGAGATATAAATATCGAAACGGTTATGTGAAAATAAAATATTTAATTTTATTTCACATAAAAATACTTCACATGTGATGCCTTGGACTACTTGCTTTCGTGTAGCATAATCCAAGATTCACTGAACTTGGTGTACAAATGCAGTGCCCTATGCACCATATATGTATATACATGGTTTATAGGGCACTGGATAAGGTTAAGGGAGAGTAGCAGAAGTGGTTTTTTACTTAGCTGGTCGGGACATGAAAACAATAAAGATATATTTGTTCATATAATATGTGCGTTTGATTGCTGATATGAAATAAATATGAATAAAGTTGTAAACATCCCATTTGAAATAAATACTGACCAACGTTGCTTATATTGACGTACTTCTTATTTTTTTAAATCGTAAAATTTTCCTTCACCTATTTACTGAATTGAAGAACACTTATGTTTTAATTTAATTTAATTAAATAAATAAAAAATAAAGTATTCTCAATACTACAAACATTTCAAAACTAGAGCCAATGACTTGATAATTTTTATTGAATAAAAACAACACAAGATCATGGTGTGTTTTCTGATTATTATTGTTACTATGGATGTAGAGCATAATCTGTAAATGTCCCGACTAAACACGGACATATTACATCTAGCAAGCCGGTCACGATAACTATAAGATGTTCATACTGTAAATGTATAAATAAATCGATTCCTATTTTCAAGCACAAGCCGCTTAGGCTTTATTGAAAATTGTATTTACAAATCGAAATGTGTGCAAATATCATAAGATTGCATAGATTTCTTTTCAAATAAAAAAAAAGAAAAAAAAAATAAAAGAAGTAAAGAAATTAAGTACCTAGTACAGAAGTATAAGTGTAAAAAAGAAAGATAAATCAATAAAAAATAATACATTAAAGTATTGAAACGTTACGTTTGAGATTTTATTAAGTAATTTGTATAATGTTATGTGAACAAACCTACCCGTAAAGCCGTATCAAATTTTCAGGGCAATGGACGCTAATTTTCACTACCAGCGACCTTGGGTGTTTAAATTTATCAACAAAAAACCTTTCTCGTTCCCGCCCTGTAACTTTTTTATTAAATAAAGTTTTACTGGTTTATTATGTATATTGTTTTTGTTGAATGATTTAGTAGAGTTCTCGTGGCTTGATAAACAGTACAAAAAGGTTTTTTATAAGTCCCAATCTCAGATTGAAATAAAGCGTAGGATAAAAAAACAAATTCGAGTTTGCACGCTTATTTGTATACAGGTGTTATTTCATTCTAAGAATCAATTTAGGATTTTTTTAAACAAACGTTCTGTCAAATTTAATCCTGATAATCAATTTGAGTTTTACTGGAAAAAGTACTTACTAAGCGAACACAATAATATACTTACATTGAAGTAAAATTAAAGTTAGCTGTTAGGCTCGTACTTTGGTGGACGTCCTTGGGGCCTATGGTTTCTTGGTCTCCACACCATAACGCGTTTCGTCCATACTGTCATCCGTCATTCTGGCTACGTGACCGCCCATTTCCACTTCAACCAAGCAATGCGCTCCCACCACGTCGCAGACCTTTGTCTGGCGTCGGATCCTCCCAATCGTTCCTTTTTCGTC
>JAGVSP010005979.1:0-18957 GCA_022494985.1 Micrasema minimum
AAGCTAAAACTGCATGAAAAACTGTGTGCGAGTGTCAGATTTAAAAGTGACATGACAGTCAATGTTTTTTATGTAAACGTTTTAGTTAGACATTGGCTTATTGTATGCTTTTAAATACGTAAAAAATCCAATAACATTATTTACATTATTAGCTAAATATTACAATTTCCTGAGAGCAAACATAACGATAATAACTTACAATCGCGTTTCAAAAATCTTATATTTAGCGTGTCTTTTGACAGATGTTTGACAGATCTGCCACAGTTTTTGAAAAGACACTGTGTAGTTTTCTGAAACAAGAACTGTCCACATATAAAGCGAGTGCATAAGACTGATTCGCCTTGGACATTTTATTTTATTTTCAGCACTTGCGTACCTTTGCAGTGTTCTATCCAATGTTAATGAAGTGCAAAATAGTAAAATATTTTCATACTTTCGAAATGTACAATGTATTCGATATTTTAATAACAGTCCTAAACATCACTGCGTGTTACAAACAGTCAAGAAAACGCTATTTAATACATTAATCCTACATATTCCATAGGATCTTAATCTTCTTAACGTCCTGTCGGTACAAGATGACAGCTTGTTTTCCTTTACAGGCTTAGTCTTGCGATACACCAGGGCTAAGACAAATATCTACCCAAGGTTGAGCCATGAACAGCCAAGTTTGAGCCATAGACTCGTCAAGGTTTGAGCCAGGTCTGGTGTTGTCTAAGCCTCACTCGGTGTCGGGTTTAGGAAGTCTTACTTGAGCCTTGTGAACTGTGTGACTATATATCATCTTTAGCGCAACTCAAGGACATTAAAAAGACAACACGTATTATTAAAATACAATTGTTTTAATTTTATGAAAGTGATATCTTAATAGAAAGGAGGAAGATATATGAATTACAATAATATGTACATACTACGCCACAGAATAGAGAACAGGCAATTTACAAGACTTGAAACCTAATACACAAAAGGAATGCTTAGACAAAATTTTCCCAACGTATCACTAAATGACTTAGGCCTATGGTAATATTATGTAAAATTTAGGATAAAAAAATACAGTTTTTTACATAAGAAGAAATCTTCAGTAGAAGATAATTGTTTTTTGTATTAATGGCCAAAATCACACGTTTAATGTGCATAATTAATATAATGTACATAAAAAGAAATAAAAACAATATATTATTAACTGTGACCAAAACAGTTAGCTGAAATAAAACATAAACATAAAAATTAAGTCACATATAAATATATTGAGCTTGGCACCTCCAACCTTCCGTACATCAATGAATAGATTTGCGAAATGCTGGAAGATTCAGTCCAAAAACTCAGGCCCATGTCACTAGAAAAGTTGACAAGTCTACACATTCTCGACAGTGGGAAATAAAATCCATAGAAGATATCCAAACTCGTATTCATGTATTCTATAAAAGGTGAACTGCTTAATATGTGCATATACAACCAGATATATACCACATCAATTGACTAATTAAAAACATTCCTCAATGACGTAAATGTATTTTGAAAATGTATGTCCACTCGCTCCACATAGAGTGAACGTGGCGAAAGAAGAGGAAGAAGATTTTTAAAACTAAAATTTTTCTTAAGTTGTCACATTTATGGCAAGATCAAAAAAAAATTCTCGCCCCTGGGTCTCCTGGCATTTTTAGATAGGTAGTTCAAAAAAGACAAACAGACTAAAAGAATTAAAAATGAAAAGGTCAAAAGATGGCAATATGACTTAAAGATAATTTTCATTAAAATGCTTAAAATTATGTTTTCTATGAAAAAATGTTTTCTGTCATTTTTAACCTACCTGAAGCGAGTAGGAAATAAAGAAACATACATTATTATTTCGGTGACTTAATTCATTCCCGTTACAGTTGAATCCTGAAATTTAAAGATTTCAAGCTGTTTCAGGGTTATTACAATCATGTTTTGGTATTCAAACATTTCGATAGGCTCTTTTGAGTAAAAGGAAAATAATTAATAAGGATCGTTTATTGAAAATGTTACATGATCTAATAATGCTCTATTGAAAATCATAGCTTTGAACAAACTCTGTGGTATAATTTTTCGTAAAACTTTTAGGAATTAGTTTTTTTTTTTAATCTAACAACATGGTTGTAAGACAGCAAGTTTTCCTGACCCTGATTATATTTTTGATGAAAAATGAAATTTTGGAGTGATTTGAATAAAAACTTCATTTTTAAGTGAAATTTTGTATGGTTTTGGGTTGTATATGCAAAGATATGTAAAATATGAATCAATGGTCATATGTTAATACCTTCCTTATTGTATTTATAATATCGATTATTAATGTGGCCGTTTTTTCCTTAACCGAGTCTCATGCTTAAGAAATCGCATCGCTTTGATACCGATACAAAATAAAGAGTGTATGTATTTATTTCTTGTATGAATGAAATATTATGAAGTTTACTCTTTTTCATCATCAATCCATTCCCACTCTCTATGAGAAGCATGTGGATTTCCACAATCTGCCTCAAAGCTAAGAAGTTGGCAACCAATTCCTTTGCGTAGGTACTCCCAAGATATGTGTTCTTCCCGTAGATCCAGCGTAAAATTTTGGTTAAAAGGTTTACTCGAGAATTTAAATAGTATATAATAAACTTTTACTGAATAATTTCAGAAGGCAAACACTATTGAATGTTTTTTCTTGGATAAAAAACCGTTTTTTATTGGATAAAAAAACGTTTTTTTTTCTAGTTTCAGAGCTTTGGTTGTAATACAGTCCCAAAATTTAGAGTCTCCAACATATGTCAGAGGTACCTTTTATGCGTTTTTTGTGGCCATATTCCGGGCCGTCTCGTTAATTCGAGATTACTGCGAAGAGATGGTAACCCTGTGATAAAACGGCCGGAAGTTATGCGTCACGTGACGCGCCGGAAGTCACCACAGCCTCTTGTACCCGCCAACCGGAAATGAACGGAATATCCCCAAATTCGCGCGCCACTTTATTATCCAACGACCTGGTATCATTACTTGCCTTTTACTAGTCTGACATACCTATATATTTCGCACAATCAGTTTGCCCATTGCAGATATTTTTAGCACAGCAAAAAAATGTAGCGCGGATATTAATCTTCGTTTAAATTTGTGCAATACACTAAAGAATCTATTAAGATATAAAATAATTCAGGAACTACCTACAAAAAGGTAACTGAATATCAATGGTATGCTTATGAAACATTTTTTTGTTTATTCAATCAAATTATGCGTTTTATACTCAAATATTAGTTAAAAACTTACAATCGTATAAAATTTCAAATACACGATTGATTCAAAATAATAAACAGTATGTATTTTTATACTTTTATCTGCATTAAACTTTTCTTACGAACAAACTACGTCATTTCTTTCTTGTGAATCTTTTTATCCAAAACTCTCTCAAGTACTCCTTTACTCCTAGGAAATTTCATTCTTTCTTTAAAAATGTAAAGTGTACATCAAAATTTCAACAAACTTTTTAAAAGCACTTTGTTACAATAAATACATCTCAGATTTTTACAAATTAGTAACACCCGATTTCGTAATGGATTTTCTTCTTTCTTTGTAAACAAAAGTAATATATTTTGTTTAAACACCAATAGTAAAGAATTGAGATCAGGAATGTTCGATAAAAAGACTTAACTCAGCCAACACAATAAGTCAGCCCTGAGTGTTAAATATTTCGATCTTCCTATTTAAAAAAAACGTATCCAAAAACTTTTACTAACTAGTTACTCCGTTTTTTAAGAGTTTCTGGAGCAAAATTTGTGAATCTCATCTTTCGTATCTTGAATGATGCAAATAAAATTCCTGGCTACAATTATTCTCTAACAGATCAAAAAATAGGGCAGAGGGTCATTCAAACAATAGTTTCCTGAAAATATTTTAATTGGATGGAGGCTCCAGCGGGATTCTTGGAAGCTTTGGAGGGTTTTAAAAATTTAATTAGACCACATGTACAGCGCTGCAAGTTGAATTATCGCCAAAAAGAAATACAGGAATGGTTTTTATCTCCTATACTGCCTTTTTACTTTGTAATTAACACGCTGTCACGAGCTTCACGTTACTAAAGGCATTTTTAACCCGGAGTTATTCTAATTGAATAAACAAATTTAACAGGGCTATCTGTAAGGTTTTTTGTAATCCTAACTCAAATGTACGGACGCTCTCTGGATATATACAGTTTTTAACTTTTCACGTGTAGGACCAGTGTTGTAAAATGCATTTATTGTAAACTGTTGTTTTTATACAATGCTATGGAATTATCACTCAACAAAAAAACCTAAAAATTTAATCAATAAATCACTTTGCTATTTTTTTAAATTTGTTTTTTTTTTTCACCACATACTTATGAATGTTATTAAAGCTAGAAAGTTGACAACGAGCAGTGGTAGATTAGGATTCGTGCCAAAAATTTCGAATGTGAAGCCGGTGATCTTACAACGGAACCACAAAAAAAATCATCTAATGAAATGGATAACTTGGATTTCCAATGTCAATAATCGTATAGTTGGTATAAAAATAAAATTTTCTGTTAAAGTATTTATCTAAATCACTTGGTTTAAAAAGCAATTGACTAAAATTTTGCATCGCCACTTGCTAGGTACAAGCAACGCCTGTTTACAATAATTAATGGCTTTTACAAATCGGCTTAAAATATTAATAAATTAGGTACATCTAAGTGTATGTTATTATCATATGTTAAAATATATGTTGTTATATTACAGTTTCTAAAATATAAAATATATAAATCTTGTTTACCATATAAATGGCTATTTACAAATCGGCTTAAATTATTATTATGTATTGGGCACATAAAATTGAAATCGAAATCTATTAAACTTGCGTTGTGAATATATTCCATCGGAGTAGTGAAACCCCAGAGAAGGGTATACAGTTTAGCACGTGATCTCAAGCGGAGGAGACGAATTAGCATGCAAATCGATTTCACTCTTGCTGGATCTCCTAATCCGGGATAGGAGGTTTCTGGAACGTTCTAGGGAGGTATTACAAACCATCACTGGTAAGGAAATGCAGAAAACATTACCAAATAATTTTTTAATCTTATTGGCTCGTTTTTAAATGTGCTTGAAATATTTATTTTAAAATATTGATATTACCATTAAAACTCAGTGCACTGCACTGGTGTAATTAGTACCTATGCAGTGCAATATGCATTACTGGATGCTGTTAAGAGCATACTCCACCACGTGACTCGAGGCCGTTTCCCATACAAACGTTTTCCTCGATTTTCTATCAGGAATTTAATGAGGAATGAATTTTTTCACACATTTTAGATATCGACCAGATGAAAAAAATAAAATATTTTTAAAAATATTTTATTTTTTAGGAGATAAATAAATGTTATATACATAAATACAAGCACGCATCTAGTCGATATCTTAAATGTGTGAAAAAATCATCGCTCTAATGTTAAATTCCAGAGAGAAAATCGAGGAATACGTTTATATGGAAAAGCGGCCCCGAGTCACGTGGTGGAGTATGCTGTATGGAATAGAACGAATGAGATGACCTTGATCAAATTATCTCGTGTTTGGAAAGAAATTTTAACTCACTTACTATCACGCTATTGCTCCGAAGGGGTAGGCAGAGAGGATAGAAAGCCAAACCACTCTGTCCTGGCACACTTCCCTTGCTTCCTCCACATTCATACATCAAAATTTAAAAAATAGTAAAAATTTTAACATAAAAAAATATACGTGTTTCTTATTTTTACATACAGCACTGTCAATCATATTGCAAGGACTAACAACAGGTTTTATATGGTAATTGTTAATATTAATTGTAATCGATAAAAAATATTGTGATTTCAAATCAAGAATTGATCACGAAATATTGCAATACCATATATATAAAAAAAAACTTCATAGTAATGATTATAAGCGAATTAAATATTTCCTTTTACTAAAAATCATAAAATATAATGTAATTGTGTCTTTAGGTTTATAATTCACAAATGCAGTGCCTTATGCACTATTGGATGCGGATAAAGAAGAGTTTATTTATTTGATTATTTGTCATTTTATTAAATAAATATTTTTACATTTTAGAATGTTATATTTCAGTTAGGTATAACTCATACTATATTATATAATATTTTTTGAAAAGTTTTACATAATTATAAAGTACACATACAAGTACACATATAAACGAATTTCACGGAGTAACACATATAAACGGATTTCACGGAGTAATAGTAGATTATAATTTATGGATAAATCAAATTTTTTTTCCTGATTTTGATTTTTATTCATCTGGGCATAAGCAGGCATAAACGATACGAAACGTTATTCATAAAATATTTTTTGAAAAATGTAGGATAGCAATTTATTTCGTTTCTATTGCGTGTATTTTTTACTACGAGGCTTGAAATAAGGAAAATCAACAAAACGATACACAATTTTTAGGCAAACATTTCGATGAAAATGTAAAAATAATAATGATGAGTTGAAAGATATAAATTATTCAACGTCGCGACGCCGACAGTTTATAATAACGCTGACGTCGGAAAGAACAATCAATCGGAAGCTTCATGATTCAGAATACCAAATAAGCTTCAAAGCTCTTACGAAAATATACCACCATATGCGTAAGGATATTCCGGTAACATATTCATCGATATATTGAGCAGAAATGTTAGCAGAACGTTTTGCTGATAGTAACAATATTTCAAAGGCATAATCATGGTTCAAAGAAAAGTAAATTACAATGTATGTGATTTCGTTCTTATGAATATCCCATGAAATTATGTTAAAAGATTCAACAGTTAAGAAAATAAAATATTAAAAAACATGCACTAAATGCGTTTATATTTTTATTTGATTGATTGAGTATTATGTACGTATGCTATGCATGGTGTAAGAAAACTCGATGTAAAAGCGGGAAACCAGTGAATCTACGTCATATTTGGAGTCGATTTTGTAGAATTTTAAAATTTTATTTGAGCCATAGTTTTCGAAAAAATTGAGTACGAAGTTAATTTTTTGCAATTTGTTATCAAATATCATTTATTCAGTCAAATAATAACTATCCGTGAAGAAAACAAAATAAAAAAAACCGTACTTTAGAAAGAATGTGTGAAATTTTACTAAATACTAATGAAAACTTTTATGAGAAGAGAATAATTTTTTTTTCAATCTCAGATTAAAAAGTCATATTATACATTCAACTCAAAATATGATGTAGATTCACCAGTTTTTGGGCTGTACTCCGAGTTTTGTTCCTATGTATAATATATGAAAAAAATATGTTTTATAAGTCACTCAAATAACGGGTTAATATTCAAAACATAATGGAAGATGCCATTATTTATATGGAATGTAAGGTCATTACCAAACAGTCATTGTTTTTCTAAAATTTATTAAAAATTGTATTCCAAAATTTATGAACGAAAAATAATTTTTCCCACACTGGCTCCAATTTTTTTATTAAATGAAAAATCGACATTATTAAATTTGAGGAATGATAAAGGTATATAAATGGCCTTCAATTCACCCTTATATTTATTGGATTTCCGTCGCTAAATTGGATTAGGCCCCTTTCCTAACAGGCCCCTTTTCTATCCATCATCCTTTCTCGTAACTTTATTATTTAACCAATAGAAACTTTACGGAGACCAAAGCATAACAAGTCTTTATAATAATACATAGAAACATTTAAAAAAAACAAGATCTTTTGAGGCAAATTTATTGTATGATGCTATTTAGAAACGAATACTGTTTTGGGTCCCCAAATCAGGTCCACTATTATAAGGCCTAATAAGAATAGGTACCTAACCAATATGTATAAAAAAATATATATTTATATATTTAAAAAAAAATCTAATGGGGGATTATATGAGAAAATATACAGACATATGCGAAAAATAACTTTACGTGATTTTACCAGATAATTTTGCTATGAACGAAAATTTAAAATGAATTTAGACAGAACGTATCTTTCTTAAGCTATCGAATTATGGTCGTATTTTAATAAAATATTGATATACCTACTACTACCTTCCTTTATCCGCACCCAGTGGTGCATAGGGCGCTGCACTGGTACACAAAGTGTAGTGTCTCTTGATCATTTTATTACATGAAGGTAGGAATATTAGTATTACGCTTCAGTACCAGTCCAAGGTATCACACAGTATCAGTAAATACCTTTATATTATTTACCCTTGCCTAATACAGTCGCCATTACCCATTTTATATTAACATACATCTTCGTACGACAAGTGTTTCTATGGTTTTGATATTCGGGGTAGGGTTTAAACAGGAGGCTTTATTTGAAAGGTACCTTCACGTGTCTAGGACCTCCGTCAGGACTTTGTTTACACATCCCTTAATCTAGTCCGTCCTTTTGAGTGATAGTACTCAGACTCTGCGTGGGGTTAGTTGAGTCATAAAGTGAATATCAATCCTAACGCTTATATTATTTCGTAGTAAAACTACGCACGATAATGTATTTCAAGGACTGTTTAATGTATTTTCAAAAAGGTAGTTACAAACATTTTTGACAAAGCTAATGATGAACAAGACTAAGGAATATTTTATAAAGTATTTTGGAAAAGGTACAATGGCAATCCTAAGCATGTATTTGTCATTTGGTTACGAAGTTCTTTGATATCTAAAATAAATTTTAATATGTCTAGTCCTTGTCAACATATTTAAGTAACAACAGAAGTCGATACTGAATTAGTAATTATGTTTTTTGTTTGTGTAATGTATGCTATTAATGCACAGATTTTCTCAAAATTCAATGATTGCTATTTGTTTAAGCAAACTAAGTAAGCAACTTTTCCAAAGTAAGCATTGGCAGAATCTGCTAACTATTCTATCGACTTAGTTTCTAGGATTTCAAAACTGGGGCAAGTATCAACTGCACGATGAAATTTGTTAACTGTACGTTATGTAAAAAATATGCAAAAAAATATTAAGTTTTTATCACTGGTCGCCGCAATCAACACCCCCACTGAAATCTTGCAAGAAAAATCATCACAACTACACTTTAACCAAGTAATTAATGATATCAATCGTTTTTGATAACATTTACGTATTTGACACAAATAAAAAAGATTGCTAAGAGCAGAAAACTCAGGATAGAAAAAGTTTAATACCATCCTCAAAGAGGCTAAAGCTCTTCATGATCCATTTTTTAAAAAAGTAAGTAGACCACCTAGGCTTCAAAAAAATTGTAATGTGCAAATATCGTTGTACTTCATAGGTACATGATTTTTTTAAGAAAAATAAAAAGTATTTGATTGATAATTTTGTTATTTTTAAAAACATAACTGAGCATTCCATATTCGCTCCCTATTTGAAGTGCATAGATTCCACAAGCTTCATCTGAGCTAAGAGATCAACAGTCAGTGTAAGCCATAAACGTGCGTTTTACTAGACAGGTCTACGTCTCGTAGTTCTACGTAAATTTCCCAGGACGCTGACGCAAAATATGCAGTCTTTAAAATGAAGTAGGAATCCATAACCTATGAACTTAATTTCACATCGAGGATGAGGAAATTCTGACTCGATAAGCTGTTTCTCCGGTTATCCAAAGTTTTATGCAAACTATCATTAGTAAGTTAGTACCTTAATGAAGTGATGGATTGTTATACTTAGCAAGTTTATTAATACTATCTTAAACTGCATTGCGGAAAATAAACGCTAAAAGTTAACGTATTCTGACCGACGAAGAGCACACAACGAATTAGAGATGATTGCTGGAACTTTTCTATCAAAACTAAAAGCCTTTAGCCAGAGAGGAAAATATTTATACCTAATCATACAAAAAATTTGATTGTGAATTAAAGCCTTTTCACGCCTACCTATAACTTAACAGTCAAATTAATACTATCCATAAAGAAAAAAATCAAACACCGAATTTGAATATGAATCGGTTCAATGTTACTTAATCAGCGGTACTCATGGAAACATTTACGAGAAGAAAAACTTTTTTTTGAAGCTCAGATTATAAAATTACACATTTGACTCCAAATATAACGTAAAACACAGGGACAGCACTGAAGGTATGGACATCTTCGGAAGCTCCGTAGACGGGTTCAAGAAAAGGTTGTTCTTGAGATATGTGTAATCACTCTTGCTTTTATATTTACCTAATCATTATATTTACTTATATTTATATTTACTTAATCATTGTGTGTATGTCACTCAATTAAGCACGATGTGAACAATTTTAAAAGGGCAATTGGTCTACCTGGGCATATTTTAAATATATTTTTTGTATTATATTTTTATCCTTTTGTCTGTTATTGTTCCTAACAAAATAAAATAAAAATATGATGTAGATTTACCAGTTTTCAGTTGTACTGCGAGTTTTGTTACTCGATGTATGTATAAATTTGTCTCAATTTAAAATGTTTGAAATGCCAATGAACTTACGATGTATATGTACGCAAATTATTACTGTAACATTATTTATTAAAGTATAGTTGAGTAGTTTTAATGTGTGTTTACGTACAACATTGAGTTTCAGATTAAAACAAAAAGCTTTAAACTTAATCATTATAAAGCTCATCTGGGAAGAGCCCTTTTAGACGAAAACATTAAATAGGTAATCCCTAGTGGAAACGTAACGAATGTTTCATAATTTTAGGAAAATTACGAATATACGCAATTCCTACTTTTGCTAATTTTAATATCTCGTGGTTGTGTTCCTCAAATTCAAATATTTATTTTTTGCTAAAATAATTTAAAATTCCAGAAATAGGGTGGTTCTTTAAAATATGAAAATGTTTTTTTCGGACAGTAAATGACCATAGCAATTATTAGGATATGGGAAAAATAAATCAATTTCCGAAAAATTTCATTTTAATATTACATATATCTAAGATTAATTTGAATCTTTAATAGGGGAATATAAGGGTCATGTGGAATCCATAAAAAACAGGAAAATTAATTGGTTTGCGGATGAATTTTACAGGGCTTATTTGTTTAAAAATTGACACAATTAAAATATACCAGGGGTATACAGTATACACATATGTACAATGTAGCACATGTAGAGAACGGATATGGGAAAAATAAATCAATTTCCGACAAAAATTTCGACTTAGACAAAAAAGTTTATTTTAAAATATGATGTTAATAATGCGTCTACACATGTATTTTTTATTCGCATTTAACTATCTCTACACATTTTCAAAGAAAACTCTTCAAAGTGGACTCTGCTAACCAATACCACGTTTTTTATTATATTCGCATCCAAAGAATCATTCGTTCCATTCAAGGAAACCCTAAGCACCTATGATGAGAGGATTAGTTAAGGCAACCCTTAGGATTCTGGATGTCCGATCCAATCCTAGCGACCCCTGTACGGGACAACCTCTGTAACCGGACAGAACGGGAGACACCCCTTAACGATTAACACGCAGAACTTAAGCGAAATGTTTTCGACAAATTTTTAAATGATCTTACGTATGTGCCATTGTTATGCGTGGCGCTTATGCCCTTTTCACACGTAAAATCTAAAAATCGATTCGCGATGTGCCCTACATATTAGGCCCGCTGGACACCGGACAGCGAGTAATCCTAACTATAAAACTCGGATTATCCCCGAAAATACGTGGTCCCCTATGTCTGGACATTTTAAACACAGATTTGTATAAAAACGCCCTTTCGGTGTTTGTTGGAATATTATTTTGTACACTGCAGTCCAATGACACGATGTTCAATCTCATAGAATTTGAATCGGTTTTAAGTGAAATACGTTTAGGATAAAAAATGATGAATTTATTAGTGAAAAAAAACCATTACCGTGGTAAATAGAACGGCAGACATAAGGCAGATCTACGAGATGGGAACCTAAACTTTGGAAGATGCACGGGAACTGATTGCCGAACGTTTGAATTGGGAGTGGTTTAAAAAAATAACATGCTCCATTTAAAAATGTTAAATGTTGAAATGATGAAAAAAGTAACAAAAAATTTTTTTTACGAAAAAGGATGAAGATTGTTTTGTTAGTGAATGCTCCATAACATTCAATTTGTACTGGTTAAATGCAAAAAACATTATAAAAACTTATGCGACTACCTGGTTCAAAAATTGCTTTCGCAAATTAACTTCAAAGTTCTGAAATTTATACGATTGTATCAATTGTTAAAAATGTATAAAAATACACAAACATACAAAATTACAGTTCCAAGATAATCGATTTGAAACAAATACCCACAATGGACTTAGCCACTTGAGCGTGGGCCATTATTATATTATAAATATAATATTTATACATATGTTCAATATATTATTACATCTAAATGTAGCTAGATGCCAACACAAAATTAATCAGGTTCAAATACACAAAAAATGTTTTAGCATCCAGTTAAACAATCTCATAACGGGACCGTAGGCGTAGTACGTTTTGTTAATTTCAACGGGTTAAATTAACATATTCGATCAAAATATGCTAAGTGTTTAGCGGCGTGGTGGCCAAAATGACCCTTAATGTTTTATCGTGGTGTTATTTAACGCCCATGAAAATTCATTTGGCACTAAAGCTCCCTTTTGTGTTCATCTGAAGATAGTATCTATGACTTCATCACACCTGAAATCGGCAAACAACTCACCCTATTATACCTAATTTACTACTTGATATTAACGAAGTATTGAAGATTACGGGAATTGATTTTATAACGATATTTTATAAAAAGTGCTAAAATATTCAGGAAAAAAGAACTAGGTACTTTATTGCTATAAAGGGGCGTAGCAGGGATAGAAAAATAATAATGTTTTGGCCTATACTTATAACGTGGAACTAAGTTAACGGCGCGGAGCACACAAAATGTGGCCGCAAATATGTACGGACAAGTAAAAAAGTTAAATAAAATGACAAGCTTACTCGCTAGAATTTGATGTGATCTTTAAATACCTTAATGATTTTTCGCACCAAAGCCTGATAGCCAAAATGGCTTGATAGCCTAATCTATTTAAAAATAAACACCACAACTATTTAAAAAATAAATATTTTGAATCAAAGATATATTTTTAGAAAATACTAAATTAAATCAGTTGGTAGGGCAGTACGTAACGACGTAACTATGCATACTGTGCAACCCTAGGAAAGCCTGGCTCATCAAAGAGAAAGATCTGCATGCGACTCATTAATTTATACAAAGGTTGTTTTATAAAATAGCTGTTTTGTTTTGAGTTCCAAAAACGAAGACATAAATATGTAATTGAATTTTGCTTCCTCTTTTCTAAATTCTCCGGAAGGTACATAGGGTACATGTCATGGTACATCACTATCCATCCAGCCAATTGGCGATATTGCTGAAGTGTATGTACAAGATAATATACAAAAGTTATTATATTAAAAATGTATGGCACGCTAAACGTATTTTTAAAAAAACTCCACTCCTTGTATAAAAAAAACATAAGGTTTAATTCAGCAATTTTAATTTTTTTTTTTAATTAAAATATTTTAAATGACTAACCACAATAGTTGGTAACTAACAACACACTTACAAACAATTAAAAACAATGGAGCTTTTGGAAACGAACTTCTTTTTTTATGGTAAACAATTGATTATTAATGGAGCAAATGGAATAGTACATTATATTATAAGGGAAAATTATGTTTTGCTTTTAGCAATAAATGAAAATGAAACAATTCGCGTATATTCCTACCTACGGCAATAATTATTGTAGTTAAAAATAAAATAACTGAAATTAAATGAAAATTACAACATAATTACTGGGCTAGTTACCTTTTCCTCAGGTTACATCTTCTTGGCTTCGAGTTTTACCAGTTTTCTTGCCATTTTGTCAAATTTTTCCAAAAATTATTCTTACGCATTCTGTCAAATTAGAGCTTTTAGGTTATATCGGCCGAGATTCATTACATTTTAGCTGCGTTTTTCTTCCCAAAAATGAAGAATTAATACAAATGCAAAAAAGTGTGGAATGAAATTTAAAATTATCATTGTGCTTTAATATTGTAATTGTAATAAGGGTATTTGGTTACGTTAAAGATACCGCATATTCAGCGGAGCGGAGTGCCCTTTCCCAAAAGGTCCCCAAACGCCGAGGGCCAGGAGCCACAATAAAAATGTTAACCCTAAATCGAACTCCTGAAATAAATACCCCTTAGGTCATTTAAACCTAAACCCTAAACGACCCAGGCATTGCGGCGACGTAGTGAGAAGTTTATATTTGGAAAGAAAATATACTCCTGCAAATGTTCTTAGGATTTTGAACGAGGGATGTTACGAACAAAACCCTTGTGGGAGCATGTAATGTAGACCAACATAAAATAAATCATTTTCACATTTGGATTTCATTTAAATGTATCTCAATCTTATTAAAATTAAATTTATCTACAATTATTATTATCGAAAACACTAGTGAATGAAGCGTTTTGCGGCGTAATTACTAAAATAAATTGCGTGGAATTTGCAATTGAAATGTTCCATTGTTCCGAAAATGCAGAATAGATATGGAAAGAGACGAGAGTTCTGGCCAGTAAAAGGGTCTACTGGAGGTGTCTGTTGTCTGATGTCCACATGCTCCTCACAGGAATCTTTATCAATATAATTATCTTTATAAATGTTATAGTAATATTTTGATGTGCTTGTCTAAACTTTGAATCTTAACTAACTGTCCAATTTAGGCATATCAGCTTTGAGCTGCTCACCTAAAACTAAATCAACATAATAAATGTAATAAGTAAAGCGATAAAATGTCATATATGTTTAACGGATAGTAAACAACGCGGTCTTTAGTCTAGAGATCTTGGTTCCATTCCACACTCCGCCATATTTAACTCCTATATTTATTGAAAATAGTATTTACAAAATGAAAAAAACAATTACCATAATATTGCGTAGATTTACAAATAAATCTGTATTTATAAGGAAATTATTATTATTCTCATAACAATAGTTGGCATCAAAATATTTGAGGATAACGTTTTGATAAAACGTCTTGAATTATTTCTTCAAACGAGTGTAGTGTTCGGCACTTGGAAGTTATTTGTAATACGTCAAAACTGTTAGAAACAAATCAATCAAGAGAGATCGTCGGGATCAAAACTTCACCGGAAGTTCATCCATCTCGCCCAGTTCCCAGCTCCGTTCTTTATATTAAAGTGGCCGAACTGATTTACGAATAATCTCAATCGACATTTAGACTGCTCAACTCGTGATGTACATTTATCCATATATTTTGGATTGTAATATACATACGTGTTTAAATCATCCATCTCTTCCAGTTCCCAGCTCCATTACATAACTGATTTACAAATAATCACAATCGAAATTTACACTGTTTAACTTGTGTTGAACACGTTGTGATTTTTAACATTTAAAAAAATGTTTGCTTACATTAAGTACCCAATTGTTTAAGTTCAACGATTCAGTACTTGCCGCAAAAAGCAGTTTAGTATACAGTACCAATCTGTCTACATAAATAAACAACCGTTATATAAGCATGAATGTGTACGTACAAATTAGTGAAATAATAACACTGCTTAAAATAAATGATATAAAAATAATATTAAAAACTCTATCCCTAGTTTCAACCACAAGCCGCTTAGGCTTCATTGAAAGTTAGTATTAAAAACTTGAAATATGTGCAAATATCATATAAAATTGCATAGATATAATTTGTAATTAAAAAAAACATAATCACCGTCGGCGTCGTCGTTTTTGCGGTTTTCTTGAAGGAGGATAAAGTGCCACATTACTCTTTCCTGGCGTACGACCCTAGATTCATCCACATTCATGCTTCTCATTTATTTTATGTCATAACACACCGATTCATTTAATATCATTGCAGTTATTTCATGTCTATTAATTTGACAGAAAATCTCAATTTTAGAATTGAGATTAAATTATTAAAATAAAGCTGATGAAGCTTCGAATTTGTCAGTCATAAGGTGCTTCAATTTCTATCCAGAATGTCTTCTATCCTGGTTCATTATGTTTTACTATTCGAGATTGAGTTAGTCTGCTGGCTGGTGGTGTCTTTCTTACGGAGATTTTATGTCTAGGGTCGTATTTAGGAGTAACTCGATATGTTGTGTGCGACTCTTAATATTTGATTTGTGATTTAGGTTAGGTTAGGTAAGGCTAGGTTAGGTTAGTTAGGTCGATCACTTAGTTCTGAGGTTATTGTTCAATATGCTCTACATAGGCAGCAGATATAAAATGATGGTTATAAAAATGATTTTAAAATCCAACTGTTTAGCATACGCTTGGAAGAGGTGAGTATTTTTTTATACTAGCTGCTGTATTTTTTTAAATAGCAAAATAAAATGTAATTTACAAGAAAATATACCAAAAAATAAACGGGTTACAAAAATATTACATCATTCCAGCAATAGGCCCCAGTATTTATGGTAGGTATATGAAATGCTCAATTTTTTGCAAACTTACTTGCAGGATCGTGCCAAGAATGGAAATGCTGGAAAATTTAAAAAGTCAGTTGCAGTTTTCAGTAATTCTAGAGGCAATTCTTGTACTCTGGTTTTGTGCTGTATATAAAAAACGGAATAGATA
Source organism: Micrasema minimum (assembly GCA_022494985.1). Lineage (NCBI taxonomy): Eukaryota > Metazoa > Arthropoda > Insecta > Trichoptera > Brachycentridae > Micrasema > Micrasema minimum. The sequence continues at coordinate 16,520 of JAGVSP010005979.1, forward strand.
ATGGAGTTTTGCATTTCTCTGTATAGAATAATATTTCTGCTTCATGCGCTATAATTTCCTTACGCGATCCGCATAATACTCAAATCACGACTTTATCTTCTGAATTTCTGAAGAGAGAATTTTTAAAGTTATCCGGTTTTTCAATATTTTATCTAGATACCATTGAATCGGTTTTGGGCCGGTTGTGTATCGTTTGTTCAAAGTTTTACGCTTATTTTTACTTGAACCTCGTCTACCTAATACGTTTTCAAATATATATTTTTATCTATTACCATTAAAGAGTATGGTGTAACTTAACAACTTGCCGTGTTTTTTATGAGGACTAGTCTATTGCTAAATCCATAGATATGACAAGATGTAGAAAAAGAGTCGAAGAGAGAAATTTATATAGTAGGTTAAGATAGGTTAGGTTAAATAAAATAATTTAAATCAAATGGCTATTTAAAAGCAATATCCTTTATAATAGGTTATGAAATTTATACAGTAGGTTAATGATAGGTTAGGTTAAATAAAATAATTTTATCAAATAGATTTTTAAAAGCGAAATTAGACAATACATAGTGAAGGCGTAACCCAATCGCGTTTCAACCAAGCACAGCTTAGCCTGCTTTTACGCTTTACTCTACAAACCAGAGTTTTAATAAACATACATTTTACTACTCCCCCTTAGCAATGATCCCGCCCTTGTACATTATTCCTTGTGATTTATAATGCTAAGAATAAAATTAATAATACACGTAAACTTTAAATTCAAGTGCATTCTTTATATTGTCGTCTATTAGTAGATTCGAAGACTGCGGATTAGAATATGTAGGTTCGAATCCCACTTCAGCTTAACTGGTTCCCTGCTTTCTGGCACAGTTATTTCCGACTATTTGAAAGCAGCCCCAAAATTGAAATATTTGAGTATATCACACTTAATTGTGTCTATTAAAAAGTAGTAATTAAAACAATCGTCGATAAAGCAAAATTAAGTAAGGTACCTATTTTACCTAATTTACCTAATTGGCTTGCGTGTATGCGATTATTTATCACTGTAGAGGAAGCTAAGAAAATTTGTCCGGACGACCGGCGCGCGGCGCGCGGCGTCACGTTCTATCTCCACCTATAATGTCGTGATGGTTAGGTTAGGTTATATACTAAATGTTTGGATAAATACGCAAATACCTTCTCGTATTTCATTTCCAATGTAAACTGAAAGTCAAACATTTGGATCGTGTGCAGTGTGCAGTATTCAGAGCGAGCAGACCTATAACTTGTGCAAATGGTCTGAATCCATCGAAATTCTTTACGATTGACGTACCGCCTCTGACTGAAAAATTATAGGCAATGCGTTATATATTTTTTTTTCAATTAAAGTTTTTTCAGACAGTCCCTATAAAAATAAAAAAGTTTGGCAAAAGGTTCTGAATAAGTTCTTTTATTTATATAATTGTTTGTAAAATAAAATCTTTTATTCATATATGGTGTATATAATCCGCCTCGTAACATAGTGGTACTGCATTTGGCTACCATGCTTGTGTGGTCGCGGGTTCGATTTCCATAGGGAAACAACATAGGGGTTCAATATGAATTTATTTTCATGTGATTTTCATATCAATATTTTATGTGTGATACCTTGGACTGGTTATGAAGGGTAAGATTGACATCATTCCTTCGCGTAGTAAAATGATCAAGATACACTACACTTGGTGTACCAATGCAGTGCCCTATGCACCATTAGGTGCGGATAAGGGAAATCAGTAGAAGTATATAATATATATACGTGTACACTTTAAGATATTTATTTACAAACATTTAGTTGTATTATTATATTCGTCTTATTATGTATTTATAAATATGATTTTTAGCTTACTTCATAAGCAAGAAGACATTAATTAAAAAATTATAAAAATTAATAAATAAATACTAGTCATATCCGTACCTAATGGTGCATAGGATACTGCATTGTTCACCAAGTCCAGTAACTACACACTTTGCTTCCTTGACATTCATAACCCGTCTCATGCACGCACGTCGATTATTCCTACTGTTACATGTCCATTTTTTCAGCAAGAATCTGCATCTCGTTCTCCCTGTGCTCTATCTCTCTTGCAGCCCTCTTTAGATCAGAATATTAGCCACAGCTCGCAATTATTGATTATTGTCATGCATTTTTATCCCCAATTTCTATACCCAGGCACACGATTATAAATTATTGTATTTGTTCTTTCATCTCTTATTTGCTCGTAAAATACTTTTTTAATAATTTGAAGTTTGTAATAATTTGGTAGTACACTGTCCTTAGATGTTTTCATATGCATACAGGATGTTACATGTTTCCTCCCTTTCCGAGAAGAAATCTTGTCCCTGCGTTGTGGATGCAAACACTTTTCTCCGAACGACAGCAATCCGACATCTTGAACTCGCTCCGAGCAATATAAAATGTCACTCAGAAA